>BQNB010152901.1:0-15708 GCA_026074375.1 Tanacetum coccineum
GAACATCTTAGTTTTGGGTGGATTTAGATATATTGTTTTCATTATTAATCAAGTTTTCTAGTTTTAGCTTATTTTGTTAGCTTATTCTATTAGCTTTTTGGTTTATTATTTTAGATCTAATCCTTAAATATACCCAACTCTCGTTCACTTTTTAAAGAGAACATCTTAGTTTTGGGTGGATTTAGATCTAAAGTTTTCATTTTTAATAGCTTATAGTTCTTTTTAGTTTAATCTCTAGCTTATAATTAATAAATTGTTCATTATAACCTTGTTTGTGTTTTAATGTTGATGGAACTATTTCTACATCTAAGGCGTGGAGCTTAAGGGTCTTATAAGCTAGCTTATTTTCTAAAGTTTATAGCTTTTATAGTTTTTGTTAAGCTATTTAGTATATAAAGTTTACAACTTTATTAACTAATTAGTTGAGTAAAAGCTAATAAATAAGTAATCTTTAGTGTTTGTTTTAGTTTATAAGATCGGGTGGTTTAATTCGTCTCATTTCATCATACGGGTTCTTTCTACTTTCTTTCCTATTTCAATACTTAGTGGTTTAGTTTAATTAGATTAATATGTTTATTATTATTGAATTGGTTGTTGCTATGATTAGTGAGTAGTTTATTATATGCTTGTTAAGTGAGTTGTGATTAGTGAATTAAGTGTGAAATTAAAAGGGATTGTTGATTAATAATTTTCAAATTATTTAGATTACTTGTTTGGTTATTTTGACGGGCAAAAGACGAAAGGATAACTAAATATTAATCTAGTAATTAATACCAATATAAAAGATTGTTTTTAAAATAAACCAACGTTGTGAGGAAATAGTTTTTAAACGGGTACTAATTCATCAATAAAAACTTATCTTCACACTTAATGATCTTTTCACCTCACTTGATAAGCATATCCACTAAATATATATTTGAGATCTTTTAGCTTATTAATTCGTAGTTTAAATCATTAGTTTAAAAACAAACCAAAAATATTTGATAATCAAGCATCTAATTAAAAACATAACCGTAAATCTCTATTCATATCTCGCCGTGGATTCGACTCTGGAAGATTTAAGTATTATTTGTCCTCAACTAATTCTTATTTCTAACGGTAAATACTATATTATTACTTCGACACGTTTGACGATACGCGTCAAGTTTTTTGCGCCGCTGCCGGGGAGATTTGTACGATTTTTGCGTTGTGTTTCGAGTTAGTGCCTTGAAGATCCTTTCTTTTGAAAGTTCATTTTTGTGTTTTGAAAAAAGTAAATAAATATCCAAAAATATTTTCCATTTCTATTTCATTTTTCCTTTCTTAAAAAATACCAAATGTAATTTTTCACTTTTATTATCTTTTCAAAAATCCAAAACTATTTTTTATCTTATTTTTTTAGTGCATGTGCATACGTTCTTCTACGACCGACCTCTTTTCGCCTTTTGAAGATCCCGAGAGATTAATTCGTCGAAGAAATCGTGGTGAACCGTCACTTTTATTTGATTTTGAAGAAATTAATATGAATCCTAATTTTTCACCCTTTCATTCCCATGATCTTCGGACCATGGAGGAACTTGATAAGCCGTCACTAATCGGTAGAGGAGGACCGATCGCTCCGACAATTGTTCTGGGAACCGAATTTGTATTGAAAAATCATATGGTTCAGCTGCTTTGACAGAATTGTCAATTTCATAGATTTAAAGATGAAGATGCAAACGAGCACCTAGACAAGTATTTGTCTATCACCAAATTCATCAAGCAAAATAGAGTTTCTCAAGACATTATAAATCTAAATCTTTTCCCATTTTCTTTAACCCAAGGAGCTGAATCTTGGTTTTATCTTCTTAAAACTCATTATATTCATACTTGGGAAGAGATGGTCTCCAAGTTTCTATCAAAATACTACCCTTATTCTAAGACGTTGCAGCTTAGGAAAGAAATTTTGAATTTCCAGCAATTGCCCGCAGAGTCGGTATTTGAAGCTTAGGAAAGATTCAAATCATGTTTGCGAAAATGTCCAGATGATAGAATCTTACTTGTTGATCAAATCCTAACGTTTTATCATGGAATAACAATGATTGATCGAGAAAAAATCATGATGGCTGTCGGCGGTAATATCATGCGTATGACTCCTCAAGAAGCATATGATTTAATCGAGAATATGACACTTCATCATTTTCAGTGGGACGCCGAAGTTTATTATGACACTACTACTAGTGTGAGTGCTCATTATTCTGAGACTACTTCCTTGTTGAGTCCACAAATTGAGGTCCTTGGAAAGCAAATAGCATACATAAGTCAAAATCTTCATCATCAACCAGGACCAGGTCATCCACACACCGTTTACTATTCAGACTCCGACGAGAGTGATGAGGATGAACCTTCGAAAGCAGAGAAGTCAAAGATCAATCCTCTTATTAGGGAATTAACGGATACCTTTTTAATGAGGGATGAGGAAATCAAACTTAATTCTCATGAGGATATTGATGACCTTGTTCCAATCCCAAGGGTATCCGAGAAACCCTTGGATTTTCGTGATCCTATTTCAAAAACTTTCGATATGACTATCACTAATCCTTTGTTTGATTTCGATTAGAATTTACTTTAAATTTAGACAATCATATCTTTGATATTCAAAATGAGGAGAGTGATGAGTCCGAAACGGAGACTATAATGAAAGAGGTGCAAATTCATAGCTCACAAAGTACCGCACAAATCCAACCTCCGTACGGAAAGTTAACTTTTGATTTAACCATGCCTAAACCAATCCTTACCTTCTTACACTTTTGTTATGGCAGTTTTGGTTATATTCGTGTTTTTGACATACTTGGCCCGAGACTATTATTTTCTTTATCATACGGTTTTGGCCTCGTCTTTCCTGAAAATTTCTCTAAAATTCACTCATTAGATTTATTCGATTCGGGAGACGAAAATAAAGTATTTGATCCTGGAAGAATCGTTATTGACGTCGACTCGAAATTTTGAAGAAGTTTCACCGAAGATTTAATCGTCCCGCCCTTTTGACTTTAATGAAAATTTAATTTTGGGCGAGTCAAGCTAGTGACTTGTTAATAAACAAGCGCTTCTCGAGAGGCAACCAGTGTTATCTATCTATTTTTATTTTTATTTTAAATAAGTGTGATGTAGTATGAGAATAAGTGTGGGGAGTGCTTCTCTCCATGTTGGGTTTCGTGGCTATTTGTTTTTTTTATTGCAGGATTACCTATGATCGTGAAGACTACCGTGCTTGTTTTTAATTCTCCAATACTCGGTATCTGATCAATTGCATGATTATATCTAGGGAAATCTTATATATATATATATATATATATATATATATATATATATATATATATATATATATATATATATATATATATATATACATGTATATATATATACATGTATATATATATATACACCCGTGTTATCATCTCTTTCTATTTTTATTTTTAATAAGTAGTTTAGTAGTAGTAATAAATAAGTGTGGGGGAGTGTTACTCTCCACATCGTGTTTTGTGGTATCCGTTTTTTTGAATGGTCAGGATTTTCTATGATCGGAAGACCTCTGTGCTGTTTTCAATCCTCCAAACCCTCGACTTCATCGATCACATGATTATCTCCTAGTAAATCTCTAGCCTGCTCATATAAAGATATAATTATAATATATATATATATATATATATATATATATATATATATATATATCTAATATATAATAACTGATATTGTCCCACCGTTTTCACACTTGGAATTTTTAGCATTTGCCTTTTTTGTTCTTAAAGATGGGTGGCACCTGACATTTTCGAACAGTGAGCAATGTTCAGTTCCAAGTGTGGGGGGGATTTTTCTATCGAAATGATCATACTTGTGCGAATGTCTGTGCCCCACGCACCCTATTTTGTACCGATATATGTTTTATTTATTATAAAAATGATATAAAAATTGTAAAAATAAGTAGGCCCGTAGGCTAGAACAAGGAAGATTCTGACTTGACCGAGTATTGCACTCTAGCTTTCCCCTTAGCTTTCGAGACTAAGCGTTTGCTAAACTTAACTTTTTTTGTAAAGAACAAAAAATGATAGAGTTGAATATAAGTTAGATGCTAAGCGTGGAGTAGTTGGATCTCTTTAGAGCTCATAAAGGTTAATTGTGGCTTTTTGCTCCCATCAGCTAAATAAACAAAATAAAATAATTTTCAATAAATAAAGTTGCATGGTTTTTACGATTCTTAGTTTTTAATCCCTTCTTAGAGGATTCCTTCTGATGAAAGTAAGGTACACATCGAGGTTGTGTTACTGTTGTGTGGAAATAGGCTACCGTTTCCTGACGGCTCGTACCCGTTGACTTGGAAGTTAAAAGACCACAATACTCAAAATTTGGCTATAATATAGTTATTACCAAAGCCAAAATAAGAATACTGTTCCTGTCGTTCCTCCATTGACTCATTGTTAAAGGGAGGAAGTAATATAATAATAATAATAATAATCCAAGACCGATAAAAGTTTACTGTTTCCCGACGGTTCGCTCCTGTTGACTTAGAATTCAAAAAGGTCGAGGAAATTTCCGAGGTCAAAATAAGAACAACAGTTTCCCTAAATGTTTGCTCCCATTGTTTCATTTGTTTCAAAGGACCGAGGCTAATATTGCTGCGATAATAAATCATAATAAAGCCAAATTTTGACATGGGTTATCTGAAATAAGCCCCTCTATGGATACGTAGTTGATTATTTCGGATGAAATAAAAAGGATATTCTCCGAAATCAAGCGAAATTAGAACATTAAATGTGTGGACCTTGTTCGCAGCAAATCGTTTCTTTTAGGAAAGGATTTTAACTAATTATGGTTTAAACCGGGATCCTTTATAATAATAAGACCATTGTCTATTAAAATAAGTGATCTCATTTCACTTTATATTTTCCAAATAAAATCCTTAGAGGAATTAGGAATAAGGGAGGGAGAAGTAGATGCGCTTACATAATTAACATTTATGAGTCGTGTTAGCATCTAATTTGATATTTACCCGTGATTTTGTTTTAAGCTTAGTTTGAGATTGTGAAAATCAATGATGATGAACTCCCGTTCTTTAAGCCTTTTATATAATTTGAATAAATTTTTAACTTAGTCTTTTATCTATTAATGAATAGACGGTTAAAACGGAGCGTTTTCGAAATAAATGACTTTTCTTATACCCCTTGATGAACATCTTTATGTTCTTGTTTGATATGAGGGATTATTAGTTAAGGGGGGTTAAAATATTTTCTTTCACAACGTGTGTAATAAACATTATGTGTGGGACCAGCAATGACTTAGTGTGGAGGAATTTTGATGTGTGCTTAAACACACATCATTTTTATATCGGAAAACACTCTAAAACGGACTAATAACCATAAAATTTGAGAAATTATATTGCAAATATGTTTGGTATGTATTATTATGTCTTGCAGGTACAAAGGATTGAAAACAAAGCAAAAACGGTGATTTTCGGTTAAGTTTCGACAACATTTTCACTTTTATCGAGATTCAAACGAAGTCATAAAAATTCCCCGAGCACTCCATTGGAAAGAGAACAAAATTACGAGTCCATCAGTACCTTCCTCACTTTTTGAACCGGTCCAAATAATCTTAAATGGATCGGTCAAAATTTATTTGACCTTTTATATACTAAATATGGACTGGGCCTAATAAAGGGTTAAATATAATTTAGCATGCTATATTTATGAAACGCTGCTTGGCGCAGCTGCGATGGGGCAACCTTAACGTTCTCAGCCTTATGGTCCCGTGTCCGATACCAGCCCGTGCTGGTTGATATATGTTGCTTATAGCCAAGTGGCCCACGCAGGTGAAAGTCCCATGTGCAACTCCCCGACCTGGCCCTACCAGACCCAGACCGTTGACCCGTTGACCTGTCACGTGGATACCATGTGGCTTCCACGTCAGTGGCGGCGGCGCTGACGGTTAATTAATGCATGTACGAGGTAAGCTGGCGGCTAATTATTGGCTGCAGGGCGGCTGACCAATAAGGAGGCGACACGTGGACAAAATGACAAAAATGGCAGCTGTCAGGTGATGGATCCCGATGCATCAGCAGGGTTAATGATTGGGTGTTAATGATTAGAGATCATCGAATCTGAGCAAATGATTGGCTGACATTATAAGGAGTGGCTGGAAAGGGTAGTAAAAAGACTATAATAGCCCTTGGCACTTGGGCTATTTATTGATCCGATCTGCTACTCCAATAACTATTTCTTCATTTTTTCATTTTTCACATAGTAGCTTATTAGTTTTGTAGTAGGTTAGCTTATTTTGTAAAAGATTTTTAGCTTATTGTTCCAGCTTATTGTACTTTGCTTATTAATCAATAAAGATGAAGATTTGTTGTGGAATCACTTGAGCTTATTTCTTATTCAAATCCTCTATTTTCTAACTTTTATCTAGCTGTATATCAAATAATCTCTATAAAGCTTTATGTGTGACCCTATTACTCTTAAGCTTATATTCGAATAAGTTCATTATAGCTTATTTCAAATAAGTTTATTTCAAATACTTGTTGGTTTTAGTTTTCAAATAAGCTTATTCATATAGCTTATTTTGGGAATTCTGAAATATAGATTATTATTCGGATAAGCTTGCTAATAGCTTATTTGACTAGCTTATTTCTCTTATTTTTTGTTTAAAAAGCATTCGAATAAGCCTTTCCTAGCTTATTTCGAATGGCTTATTTTCAAAGCTTACTATTTATCATTTTATTATGTTTTTGAATAGACAAGTTGTTTAGAGAGCCTTATGCTCAGCTTATTTCCATGAGCTTTACAATTAATTTTCGAAACCTCTCTTTTCTAGTTTGAGCTTTCAAGTAGCATGTTCTTCTAGCTATTTGAAAATAGATCTAGCTTATTTTGAAAATAGATCTAGCTTATTTCGTTAATGTGATTTAGTTTTTTGATCGAATAAGCTTTCATTCCATAGCTTATTCTCGTAGATCTAATAGCTTATTCGTTTAGTTTTCACTATTTAGTTATAATTTCAATTCAGTTACTTTAGCAGTTAGCTTATTTTGTTGAGATCTTATAACTTCTTATTCAATAAGACCCAATCATAGCTTATTCAAAATAAGCTTTTGATAAATTAGATTTATTTTCTTTAAATATACTTTAGTTTATAAATCTTTAAGTGGAGAATGCTCAAAACCATAAAAACCCCTACCTTTATGTCTGGCGAATTTGCGACACGCAAAAACCCTATAAATCTCTATCATTTCTAATTCATATTCGTTCCCTGACATGCAATAATAAATAGATTCAAGTCTTACCTAACACATTAAACTATTCTTGTGTTTAGTCAACTATATCATGTTGTTTTTGTATGGTTGTTGTGATTAGAATTATTCACATTCGGTTTTTTTGTTGTCATTCTTAGGTTTTGTGCTTATTTATATTCATCTTAACCACATTATAGGATCACTGTTACATCCATTCCTGTGATTCGTTGTTTGATTTAAGATTTGATCGAGTGCGTTGAATCTCGTTTATACTAGGATTTAAGATTTGAATGTTTGTAGCTGCTGTTATTGGAATAAGTTGGTAAGTGTTTTGTTGGTTGTTTGTTGCTCATAAGATTTGTGGATATGAAGCATGGTTTCTTAAGCCAAAAAGGTAGTGGGGGTAGGAAGGTGTACAGGAGAAATATAATAGGAATATGAAAAAATCCTTAACTCCAGTATTGTGTGTATAGAATTCTGCTAGTACTATGAAGGCAGATTCTCTAGTTATTATTGCATCTACTGTAAAAGGAGGGTAACACCATCTGTGGTTGACATAGATTGTGAGAAGAAAAGATAAGCTCTATGGATGATATCAACTATCTAGAATCTTTTCTAACATTAACTACGCCGGTTACTACTACGGCTGGTAATGCCCCTGGTAAGTCTTCGTATGCTAATATAACTGGTAAACCAAGTGGGAAGAAAGTGAATGTTCGTACTTTGTTTACACCCGGGGGTAATGGGATTGATGTGGTTGTTCCAATTTTGGATTCTATATCATTGCCTATCAGTAACGATTTGCTTAATAAATGCTTATGGTTTTTTCTTCAACTGGCAAAGGGTTATACCCTTGTGTCCCTTACCTCCTGGTCCCGAGTTCAAGTCTGGCCATGGCCAGATTTTGATATATTAACCCAATGCCACGTCAGCAGCCACGTGATGCCACATGGTGACACGTGGCAACCCGACACATCAGCAACGACGTGTCAGGTGGGCCCCACTAGCTGCCACGTGGCGACGACTATCCAATGACAGTCTGCCACATGGCGGCGGCGCTGATGTGTCAGATATTGCAGGTACGAGGTACGAGGTGGCATGCAATCATTGGTACGAGGTGGCTGGCCAATCACAGGATGACATGTGTACACGGTGCAGAGCTGTCATATGCGTGATCTGATACTCATCATTGGGTGGAATTTGATTGGTTGATGGGAGTGACGTGGCGTAATCATTGGCTAAGAATCATCCCTTGTAGCTCGCATCAATGAGACCCACGCAAAATTACAAAAATGCCCTTAATGAATTTGGCCTATAAACTTGTAGCTGGCATCAATGAGACCCACACAAAATTACAAAAATGCCCTCAATGACTTTGGGCTATAAATTCAGTAGACAAGGCCTTCATTCGGACACTTCTTTACTATGTATTTTTTTACACATAGTTGATAGGTAGTTTGTTTAGCTTATTTTAGTGTTCTAGCTTATTTGTAAAAGCTTTTTAGCTTATTACCTTAATGTACTCTTGGCTTATTTTTATTAATGAAGATGAAAGTTTTAAAGGTTGGTATTACTTGAGCTTTTTACTTTTGCTTATTCCATTATCTTTTTTTTCTAGCTTATTTCCAAATAAGCTAATCTTATAGCTTATTATTCAAATAAGCTCTAATAGCTTATTTCGAAAACTTTTCTTTCTCATAGCTTATCAATCGAATAAGCTGTAATAACAGCTTATTTCGATAAGCTTTTTATAGCTTAAATCAATTTAGCTTATTTAATGTTTGTGTTTTAAAGTTTTCGAAAAGATAAGTTGATTTCGAGTGGCTTTTCGCCCAGCTTATTTCGATAAGCATAGTACAACTTATTTTCTTAGCTTATATTTTAAATAAGCTTCCATATAGCTTATTTCGTTTATGCTTTATTTAGTTTATTTTTATAGCTTATTCATTTAGCTTTTTGGTTTATTATTTTAGATCTAATACTTAAACATACCCAATTCTCGTTTATTTTTCGAAGAGAACACCTTAGTTTTGGGTGGATTTAGATTTATTAATAATGGATCTATTGTTTTTAGTTTCGATCTAGTTTTTTATAGCTTAAAGTTGTGAACTTTTTCAAGTAGCTTATTGTTTTAGATCTATCCTTAAATATACCCAACTCTCGTTCACTTTTCAAAGAGAACATCTTAGTTTTGGGTGCATTTAGATCTAAAGTTTTCATTTTTAATAGCTTATAGTTCTTTTTAGTTTAATCTCTAGCTTATAGTTAATAAATTGTTCATTATAACCTTGATTGTGTTTTGATATTGATGGAACCATTTCTATATCTAAGGCGAGAAGCTTAAGGGTCTTATAAGATAGCTTATTTTTTAAAGTTTATAGCTTTTATAGTTTTTATTAAGCTATTTAGTATATAAAGTTTACAACTTTATTAACTAATTAGTTGAGTAAAAGCTAATGAAGAAGTAATCTTTAGTGTTTGTTTTAGTTTATAAGATCAGATGGTTTAATTCGTCTCATTTCATCATACGGGTTCTATCTTCTTCCCTTTTTCAATTCGTAGTAATTGTATTTTAATAATTTGTTTAGAAAAAAAATATGTTTAATATGATTGTTGATTTGATTGTTGCTATGATTAGTGAGTAGTTATTATATGCTTGTTAAGTGGGCAGTGATTAGTGAATTAAGTGTGAAATTAAAAGGGATTGTTGATTAATAATTTTTGGATTATTTAGATTACTTGTTTGGTTATTTTGACGGGAGATAACTAAATATTAATCTAGTAATTAATACCAATATAAAGATTGTTTTCAAAATAAACCAACATTGTGAGAAAATAGTTTTTTAAACGGGTACTACTTCATCAATAAAACTTACCTTCACACTTAATGATCTTTTCGCCTCACTTTTTTTTGGGTAAAAGGGAATCAATACCCCAGTAAAATGCATTACACCAAAAAAGCGTTTAAGTACAACGGATGAGGGTGAATCCCTCATCTCAGCCCGTTACATAGGCAAAAAACAAACAATACAATGACAACATGGATTGCTACCTCCCTTTCCACTACATAAGAACGAAACACCATTCTAATGTCTAGGAAAATATCTAATTCCTACCTCTACCTTTAACCTTGAAGTCATACTGGTCACAAAATTCATTGTATAGGCATGGATACTCTTCAAGCTGGTCTTCAATATCATCATAATTATCAAAACCGTTCTAAATTTTGCCACCCAAAAAGATGAGTAGGATACGAAGAACCACCGGTAGGAATGTGAACATCCTCCACATCCGTGTCGGAATCTGCATTAATAACATCCATAGAAGAGAAAGACTTCATCGTCTCCTCTAGGTTTCCCCTCGACATACAACCATCCTTAGTAGGTTCGCCAATAAACTCAATTATTGACTCCTTTTCTGCCTTTTTTCGAAATTCAATGTAACTCCAAATTAAATATATCAGTAATAAAAGTCATTACCGTTCAATGTGAGAATGTAGTGTAGGAGGTTGCCATGAGTTGTATCCGAGATCTGCTCCGTGTTACTAGTAACACCATTCGCACTATGCGGTTTAATAACCGCACGATAAACCTGCTTTATCTTAGGGATATTCATACGATACCCTTTAATATAACGTTTCGTACTAGCCTGTTTACCCTTAGCTGTTTTACCTATGTTATGTATAGCTTGCGAGTCCTTTTTATCATTACATTTCGAGATTTTCAATTCAGGACCAGCCGTACGCTTCATAGGACATGCACTATCCAAGTGATCAAAAATTTTGCACGAACCGCATCTAGGAGGTTGCCCTTCATATTCTTATCAAATCTGACCTAATGTAGCCTTTTCCATCCTAAGTAGGGATATCAGATTCAACCGACTCCACAAGGGAAATTAACCGATACGTTAATACGAGACTCTACGCATACTCGGATACGACCCCCTAGCAATTGAAGCAAGATAAATTAGACATAACTTCATGCTCATCAAGCCGTATAAGTTTCCCACCTTCGCGGAAATTGCTCAATTCCCACCTTCGATAAATGCCACAATAGGTACCACTTATGAAGCTTATGCCATAGGCTACACTAGAAACTTTGTCTTTTAAAATTCATATATTCGGCTGCCAGGTTTTCAACAATAATTGGAACCAAATGAATCCAGCCAAGGAACCTCTCTCCAACACCTTTCCATGCCATATTTGGATCAATTGAAAATGAATTATTAGCTCACATGCATCATGACTCTCTTTCTAGCCCAACCCGTTCACCAGCGCTACGTATTTAATCTTAGTTTTCCACAACAGGGAACGAAAGTTTCTTACAACCAGAAAACCCGATCAGGGAGTTAACAACCGAGCAGTAATTCGTTTCATCATAATGCTTAAGCCTTAGGCAGGTTACATTAGATGACTGGACAATTAATGGAGTCGATAGTCTTTGATGTATCGTTTGTGTAAATCCCTAGTAAACCTTTTCTCCTCATTCGAAGCCCCAGAGAGATAACGGCTGTGAAATAGTTACCACCATTATCTCTTTTTTTTTTCCCCACCCTTCACGACCGGAACTCTTCGGATCTTTAGAATGGCCCCCCATTTGATCCCCTTAGGATTGATTTGAGTGGCTTATTGGAAGATTACTGAAGCACCGTTCTGGACCCATCTACAAGCTTCGTCCCTAATCAGTGGACTTCTGAATTCGATCCTCCATAGTTTTAATAGTATGTACCCCGATTCAGGTTATCAGATTTTTAAAACACCAAGGGGACTTATTAGAAACTGTTACTTTCATCTCTCTAACCTACAACATTGTCAAAACACGTCCAGAAATATACAGCAGCTAATAAGAAACCCTAAAAAATAGAGTTTAATGCATGCAAACCCTAGCCGCAACTCCCAAAGCACAGCAGCCAACAAACGTCGAGATCCAAAAAAATAGGGCAAAATCCTAATATCAATAATTGCCCAGATCGACTTATAATCAGAGATACTCCTTGTGAAAAATCATAATGTGAGAACAAGGAGAATCAACGAATGGAACCTAAAAATATATGATGATTTCTTGTGATAATGAATGCTCGGCACAAATCAAATCAGAAAATAACGTACCCAGTTTAGACTCGAAATCGCAACCAAATCAAATCACGGTCCGCCAAGTAGTTGAAGAGTATTAAAGCACCAATGCAAAGAATCCTATATGCTAGATAAAGTTTTGACCTTTAAGAATTGAATAGGATAAGATTGCGTGATTTGAGGTGGTTAGTTTTGGAGACATTCAAGCTAGCTTTCTGATTATCATTAGGGTTAGATAAATGAGAACTCGAAGTCTAGCCATTTAAGATATTCAATTGTCAAATGCGTTATTTAGCTTGAAATGTTAGGATATGACATATATTTATTAGGAATCAGTTTTGGACAACTTCAGGTTGGTTTCTTAGTCAGCTATCGCGTCGGACAAATGAGACCTCTGAGTTTTACCTTGTCATTTCCCGCCAAAGAATATTAATTATTAAAATTGAAAGTAATCTTTTCTAAACTTGCATCATCTTTTCTCTTACCTTAGATCTATGTTAGTTTAGATTTTGCCTTAGTTAACTAGTTTATTTTTTATAAAAAAAACCAAAACCTTTTGTGACCACTAAGCATCAAACAAAACTTGACCGACGTATTTCAAATTCACCACTCCTTTGAAACGATACTCGGGAGATCTATGCTTACTAAAATACTTTTGTGTTAAGGTTGGTGTTTATCATACCGTTTTTATAAATTATTTTTGGTAATCAAAACGACTTAATCAAAATGACGCCGTTGCCGGGGAGGTTTGTATGATTTTTGCATTGTGTTTCGAGTTAGTGCCTTGAAGATCATTTCTTTTTGAAAGTTCATTTTCGTGTTTGTAAAAATAAAAAAATATATATAAAAATCCAAAAATATTTTCCATTTCTATTTTATTTTTCCTTTTCTTTTTTATATATATATATATATATTAAAAAAATGCCAAAAATAATTTTATTTCACTTTTATTATCTTTACAAAAATCCAAAAATATTTTTCTTTTTCAAAAATTCGATAATATTTTTCTATCTTCTCCTTAGGATTCCTATCTTTTATTAATTTCACTAGGATTTCTTTCTCGTTATAAAAAAATATATTAAAAAAATGTTTCGTGAACATCTTAATTCTTCACCCTCTCATCCCCATGATCTTCGGACCATGGAAGAACTTCATAAGCCGTCACTTATCGGTAGGGGAGGACCGATCGCTCCTACAATCGTTCAAAATCCCAAATTTGAATTAAAATATCACATGGTTCAGCTGATTCGACAAAATTGCCAATTCCATGGATTTCGAGATGAGGATGCAAACGAACACTTAAACAAGTATTTATCTATCACTCAATTCATGAAGCAAAATACAGTTTCTTAAGACATCAATCTAAATCTTTTCCCATTTTCTTTAACCCACGAAGCTGAATCTTGGTTTTATCGTCTTAAAACTCATTCTGTTCATACTTGGGAAGAGATGGTCTCCAAGTTTCTATCAAAATATTACCTTTATTCGAAGGCGTTGCAACTTAGGAAAGACATTTTAAATTTTTGGCAATTGCCCGCGGAGTCGGTATTTGAAAGCTTGGGAAAGATTCAAATCATGTTTGCGGAAATGTACAGATCATAGAATCTTACTTGTTGATCAAATCCTAACGTTTTATCATGGAATAACAATGGTTGATCGAGAAAAAATCATGATGGCTGCCGGCAGTAATATCATGCGTAAGACTCCTCAGGAAGCATACGATTTAATTGAGAATATGACACTTCATCATTTTCAGTGGAACGCTGAAGTTTATTATGATACTTCCACTAGTGTGAGTGCTTATTATTCTGAGACTACTTCCTTGTTGAGTGCACAAATTGAGGTTCTTGAAAAGCAAATAGCATACATAAGTCAATATCTTCAACATCAACCAGGACTAGGTCATCCATACACCGTTTACTATTCAGACTCCGACGAGAGTGATGAGGATGAACCTTCCAAAGCAGAGAAGTCAAAGATCAATCCTCTTATTAGGGAACCGTCTGATGCCTTTTTAATGAGGGACAAGGAAATCAAATTCAATCCTCTTAAGGATATTGATGACCTTGTTCCAATCCCAAGGATATCTGAGAAACCCTTGGATTCTCTTGATCCAATTTCAAAAACTTTCGATATAACTATTACAAATCCTTTGTTTGATTTTGATTTCGAATTTACTTTAAATTCAGACAATCCTATCTTTGATATTCAGAATGAGGATAGTGATGAGTCCAAAACGGAGACTATAATGGAAGAGGTGCAAATTCATAGCTCACAAACTACCGCACAAATCCCACATCCGTACGGAAAGTTAACTTTTGATTTAACCATGCCTAAACCAATCCTTACCTTCTCACACTTTCGTTATGGCATTTTTGGTTCTTATCGTGTTTTTAACATACTTGGCCCGAGAATATTATTTTCTTTATCATACGGTTTTGGCCTTGTCTTTCCTGATAAATTCTCTAAGCTTCATTCATTAGAATTATTCAAAGCAGGAGACCAAAACGAAGTATTTGACCCCAGAATTATCGTTGTTGACGTCGACTCGAAAGTTGGAAGAAATTTCAACGGATATTGAATCATCCTTCCCTTTTACTTTAATGATTATCTAAATTCAGAGGCGAGTTAAGCTAGTGACTCGTTACTAAACAAGCGCTTCTCGGGAGGCAACCCGTGTTATCTATTTATTTTTATTTTGAATAAGTGTGATGTAGTATTAGAATAAGTATGGGGGAGTGCTTCTCTCCATGTTGTGTTTCGTAGGTATCCGTTTTTGCTCGCAGGATTCCCTATGATCGTGAAGACTGCCATGCTTGTTTTTAATCCTCCAACACTCGGTCTTCGATCATTTACATGATTATATCTAGGGAAATCTTCTATCCTGATCATACATACATGCATGCATGCATGATATTGTTTCCCTTTTCACACTTGGAATTTTTAGCATTTGCCTTTTTCGTTCCTAAGTGTAGGGGTAGTACCCATATTTTTGAACATTAAAACCAATGTTCAGTTTTAAGTGTGAGGGGATTCCGATCGAAATGATCATACCTGTGCTTTTCTGTGCCCCATGCAACCCCGTTTTGACCAATATATTGTTTTATTTTATATAAAAATAATAAACAAAAAATAAACAAAAAAGTAATAAATCAAAAAATAAAATAAAATAATGTGTAAAAATAAGTAGGCCCGTAGGCTAGAATAAAAGAGATTCTGACTTGACCGAGTATTGAACTCTAGCTTTCCCCTTAGCTTTCGAGACTAAGCATTTGCAAGACTTAAATTTTTTGCAAAGAACAAAAAATGATCGAGTTGAATATAAGTTAGATGTTAAGCGTGGAGTAGTTGGATATCTTTAGAGCTCATAGAGGTTAATTGTGGCTTTTTGCTC
>BQNB010152902.1:0-15708 GCA_026074375.1 Tanacetum coccineum
GCCGAGAGAGGTCTGATTCCTCTTTTTGGTATTGATAAACGCGACGAATGGCTCATGGATTTAACTATCCTCGAACATCTCTATAGGGAAGATCTTAAGCAGAAAATCCGGATAAAATAGGCAATAGAGGGTGACGAAAACTCTAAATTTTTTCATTCTTTGCTTTGGAATAAATATGCTTGCTCTATGATTCGAGGTATTCACATTAATGGGGTGTGGTGTGACCCTCCTAACCAAATAAAGTCAGATGCCCTTAATCACTTTTCTTCTAGATTCAAGGAGGAACATACATTAAGGCCCCAGTTCTTCAGCTCTCTATTTCGTAAGCTCTCAAATTCTGATGCTTCGTTTCTTGAATTGTCTATTTCATTGGATGAGGTGAAAGAGGCGGTTTGGAGTTGTGCAAGCTCGAAGTCCCTGGGCTGAACGGGCTAAATTTCCACTTTATTAAATCTTACTAGGATGTTCTTAAAAGTACTTTGTGGGAATGTGTTAAATGTTTCGAGGCATCTGGTTCTTTTTCCAAGGGATGTAACCCTTCATTTATCGTTCTTATTCCGAAGAAGAGTAACCCCTTTGGATTCTCGGATAATAGACCCGTAAGCCTTATTGGATGTGTCTATTAAGTAATTTCTAAAATCCTTGCTACCTGGCTCGCCAAGGTAATTGCTTTGATCATTGGCCCAACCAAACGACATTTATAAAAGGCAAGCAAATTTTTGATGGGCGCCTCATTGCGAATGAAATAATTCAGATGGCTCACCTTAAAGATTGCAAGTTGCTCCTCTTTAAAGGGGACTTTGAGAAGGCTTTTGATAATGTCAACTGGAATTTCTCTTTGATGTCATGAAACAGTTTGGTTTTAGTGATAAATGGATAGGGTGGATTCGTTCTTTTCTTTTGTCGGCCTAGATTTCTATCCTGATAAACAGATCGCCCACTAAAGAGTTCTCGATGGAAAGAGGCCTCTGACAAGGTGACCCACTCTTGCCTCTTCTGTTTCTTCTTATGGCCAAATCGTTACAGGTCTCCATTATGGAGGCATGTAATAAAGGCATATTTAAAGGTGTTTGCCTTGCTAGCAGTGATGTCAACATCTCCCTTTTATAATTTGTGGATGACACCTTATTTTTTGGTGAATGGTCGAGGTCAAATGCTCAGTCTTTTGTTAATATTCTTCGTTGCTTTGAATTATCTTCGAGATTAAAAGTCAATTTGGGCAAAAGTAGAATTTTTGGTATTGGGGTTCCCAATGAGGATGTCGAGACTGTTGCTTCCCTCTCGGTTATGTTTATGGCGTGCTTCCTTTTATTTATCTCGGCCTCCCGGTGGGTAAAAAGATGAGGCTTTGTGACGGTTGAGATGAGATAGTTAATCGTGTTAGAAGTAGGCTTTCTGCTTGGAAAGCCAAGTCCTTTCGATTGGCGAGAGGCTTACTCTCGTTAAATCGGTCCTTGGTAGTCTACCTATCTATTTCCTTTCCCTTTTCAAGGCTCCTATCAAAGTCATTAACCTCCTCGAATCGATTAGGTGTCGTTTCTTTTAGGGGTTTAAGGACTCTTAATGGGGCATTAGTTGGGTCAAATGGAAAAGCATGCTCCTTGATCCATATAAAATGGGCTTGGGTATAGGAAGTATTCATGAAAAGAATATGGGTCTCCTTGGAAAGTGGAAATTGAGGTTTCTCTCAAAGAATGATGCATTTTGGCGGATTGTCATCAGAGAGTTTTATGGTGATGATGGTGGTTTTTGCGCCCCGTCTAACTCCTCCATATTTTATAGAGTTTGGGGGTGACATCCTTAAGGCTTCGGCTAACATCGAGTTTATTGACCCCGCTTACAAAAATTCGTTCTCCATCAAGGTTTCGAATGGATCTAATGTGTCTTTCTGGAAGGACACTTGGTGTAGGGATGGGATTCGGCTTATGGATGTTTTCCCTAGACTTTTCGCCCTCGGATCCTCTCAAGACTGTAGTGTTTGTGATCGATGGCATTTGGTTGATGAATTATGGACGAGCAATTGGAATTGGCGAATTCGGCCCCATGGTAGATCCCTAGGGGACCTCGACTTCCTCATCTCTTTGTTGGGAAAATTGTCCTTATCTCCTGATGGTGTTGATATATGGCAATGGAATTTTAAATCCTCTGGAAAGTTTAAGGTAAGTATTCTCTCTAGATCTATTCAAAATCTTGTTCTTGAATTTGACATTATCGGGATGACACACAATTGGTATTCCTGGATCCCTTGAAAAATCAATATATGTTTGGAGGGCTCCTCTAAACGGTTGCCTACTCGTTCGAATCTTGAATCACGTGGTGTGCCTATCCCCTCTGTTATGTGTCCCTTTTATGATAATGATATGGAGATGATTGCCTTCTTTATTGTTATCACGTGGTCAAAGTGTGGAGGAAATTTTGGGTTTGGTGGAATTTAGGCTAGTCTAACGTTTTCCCTCCTTTTTCTATTTGGGACATAGCTTTAGGGTTGGTTTTAGATATGGTTGTAATCAGCTTAAAAAGATGTCACACCCCCAAAATATCATAGCGGAAAGGTAACCATGCCGTGACTTCATAGCACACGAATACAAGATATAAAGAACGACCTCTATATGAGTCAATTTAAAAGTATCTCGTTGATTTATTTGAAGTAATAAGTTTTTCAACAAAACAAGTCTCAATGTTTCATAAAAACAGAAAATAAGTTTTAATACAATCAACGATATGAGTTCATGAAATAAATATCCAATACAATGCGACCTCCTCCTGGAGACTTTATCATAAACTTCAATGGCAAACCAAATGTCATGCAAATTATGGACCTGAGATTTACATGCATAAACGTCAACAATAATGTTGGTGAGTTCATAGGTTTAAGTAAACATATGTCGAACACAAGATTTCCGAGTATGACCATTATAACAAATACAAAGTCATAGAATAAGTAATTACGATTGTACTAAGCTCATGACACCGAAGCTACGACTAGAATTTAAGTTGTTGCATGATGTTACCCCGGTAGGTATCTATCTTAAGAATACCTAGAGTTTCTCAAATGAAACGCGCCCGTTTGACATGGTAATGCGTTTTGTTTACCTGGACGGGGGTTGTCAACCCCAATAGATCTATCCAATGCATGCGTACTTACACAAAGTAATTAACGGTTCATGATGGGGGCCAATAGTGGGATAACGGTACTTAGACTAATCAGTAATAGTTTAAAGCTACTTGTATCCATAGTAAGAAAACAAGCATAGTATTCTCACCCAAAGGTTTACAAAATGATTATAAAGAAATTAAATGGGGTTTGAAACTCACCTCAAGCAAATGGTGATACAATAGTAGTAGTATGAGTACAACGAGGAAATGTATCCTAACTACGACCTAGTTTAACAATAAGGCACTTTTATTTACAAAGTGACATGAACTAAATGCATATGAGTTTTATAAAAATTTTATCACCCTTATATACTTTTTTCTAAGGTTTACCAAGTTATGAATGTGGATTAAAATCAAGTTTACTAAGTATTCAAACTTAGAAAATCATAGCAGTTTTTTGTGGACGACTTTAAATCCAACTTCTCGGGATCTTAACTCATTCATTTCTACTAAAACAAGTCCATTCCAAAGCCTAGATTGAAGGCTTTTGAGTTGTTTTTCCAAAAATGTAACCCTTACATTATGACTCAAAGTTTAAAAGGTCCAAAAGTGTTAACCAACACACGAAGGTCAAAGCTAAGAATTTTCAAAAAGTTTTACCCAACTTGTTTTCGTCATAATGCCTTCAATACTTAACCACTTTAGTTGATTTAAGTCGTTAAGTTTAAGTCTAAGTCTTAGCTACAAAAAGATCAAACGGCTCAACTTCCTAAACTACTCTTAAGGTGCTCAAAAATAGGTATAAAGTTTAGTGTGCAAAACTGGACACTTAATCTTACACAAAATGTTTAAAATACTAATAAATTTTCTAAATTTATAATTCATAATGGAACTTCCTAAGACATATAGTACTAAGTTGTGAAGCCAAGAAATATTTCATAATTTTTCTTTAAAGTGGTGAAATCATATGTACAAGTCGACAAAAAATCTGCCCAGCTTAGGGTTTTGTATAACAAGTTTTAACCAAATTTCTTACACAACAAGCATACATAAGTGATATGAAACAACATGAAATGATTGTAATGTATGAAAAATAAGTATATACGATGCTTACAATGATGTGGATGATTATGGAGATCAAATGTGCACAAAACTAACCCAAGATCAACTAGAAAACCCTAATTATTACTTCTAAACCCTAGCTTTCTTGCAAAACTCTTAACCTTCTTGTAAGACCTTAGAAAAACTTTAAAAAACCCTTGCTATATGGTGAAGTTTGTTGCCATTTCTGAAGGGAGAGAAAGAAAGAGGTAGTATGTGTTTTGTGAATGATGAAGTAACTAGCTAGTGATTTCCTTTTGTAAGCTATTTGAGGTATGGTTTTGAATATACATTAAGACATCACAAGATGGTGTTTAACCTTATGCTTAAAGGGATTTTGGACCCTTTTTGCATTCATTATGGAGACGGTCAAAGAAAGGGATAGGAGGGGAGGACATGTGACATATAGCTTGACTTGTTAAGCTTAATGTGAGAAGGGTAATGTGGTTTATCAAGGGTAGAAGCATATGTTGGCTTACTATCCTTATGGGCCAGTTTCTAAATGTATAGGGGGATGTTTAATTTAAATTTGAAGTGTATGAGTGTATGTGGGTATATATAAGAAAGGTGGTGAAGTGTTAGGTAGTTTGTGTATGCATGCATGCAATATGATGCAAGTTTAAATGACTTATGTAGAAATGTAAGATTAAATTCATATGACTTGCAAAATATGTTCATGAGTATTTTAATCTACTATATATATGTAGACTAAACTTAGTCTAGAGTCGGGATACGTTCAAAGTTGTTTTTCATAGTACGCAAGATAACCTAACTGGTTATATATTAAATCAAGTACATACGTGTTTAGCGTAAATTGTTTAAGTTTTTAACTAAAAGTAAACCTAAAATTTTGGGTTATCATAGTCTTCCCCCGTTAAAAGAATTTGTCCCGAAATTCAGTTGGTGGTATCCGGTGGTGAGGTTTTTGGGAAAAGGTAAGGGTATTTGTCGCTAAATTGGTCTTCACGTTCCCAAGTGAATTCAGTACCTCTCCTGGAATTTCATCAAACCTTGATGATTGGAATGCGGCTTCGTTTTAATTGTTTGATTTCCCGGTCTATAATTTCCATCAGTTCCTCGATGAAATGAAGTTTATCATCCACTTAGATTACCTCCAATGCAATGACGATTGATTAATCCGATTAGAACTTCTAGAGATTAGAGACGTGAAATGTGTTGTGAACACCACTTAGTTCTTGTGGAAGCTCAATTCGGTAAGCTACAGGTCCAGCCTTAGCTACAATCTTAAATGGTCCGATATACCTCGGGTTTAACTTTCCTCGTTTCATAAAACGAATCACGCCCTTCCATGGCGAAACTTTTAACATGACCTTATCCCCAACCTGGATTCTCGAGGTTTACGCCTCACATTGACATAACTCTTTTGGCGGTCACGAGTAAGGCTGTAAACGAACCGGACGAACATGAACGGAGCCTTGTTCATGTTCGTTTAATTAATTTTAACCGGAAAAATAAACGAACACGAACGCTTAAACGGATGAATTTTCTTGTTCATGTTCGTTTATTAAGAAAATGAGTTGTTCATGTTCGTTTATGTTCGTTCATTAAGAAACTAAACGAACTTTAAACGAACATAAACGATCGAACATGAATGAACGTAGAAATAAAACATAAAATATTATCAAATTATGCATAATAGTATGTTTTATAAGTGTTGTTTTATTTAAACATACCAGATTTAAAAGTATAGAAATATACAATTAAAAGATACGATATACGAACAGAAACATATAAATGAACATAAACAAACGTTAATAAACGCCTAATCGGACGTTCACGAACATAAACAAACGAACATGACTTGTGTTCATGTTCATTTATTTAACTAAACGAACGTAAAATAATGTTCATATTCGTTCATTTAATAAATAAACGAACATGAACGACCTTTTTACCAAACGGTTCATGAAATGTTTACTGAACGTTCAGTTCGTTTACAACCCTAGTCACGAGCGGCTTGCATTCTGCTTCGAATCTAGACGATTTTCTTGGTGGTTTCATGAATGATCTCTGGACCAGTGAGTTGGCTATCACCAACATCGGTCCAGTAGATAGGTGATCAACACTTTCCTCTGTAGAGTGCCTCAAATGGTGCAGCCTTAATGCTGGAGTGGTAATTGTTATTATAGGATAATTCAACCAAGGGTAAATGGTTATCCCAACCAATACTGAAATCAATCATGCGGGCGCGTAACATGTCTTCCAACGTTTGGATGGTCCTTTCACTTTGACCATTGGTATGCGGATGGTATGCAGTGCTCATGTCCAAACGAGTTCCCAAAGCTCTCTGGAGCGACTCCCAAAACCTAGATGTGAATCGACTATCTCGGTCTGAGATAATTGGTACTAGCACTCCATTCCTTGAGAGTACTTCTTTCAAGTATAACCTCGTCAGTCTCTACATTTTGTCGGTCTCCTTAATTGGTAGGAAATGTGCGGACTTAGTAAGACGATCAACGATCACGTAAATAGTATCGTAACCGCTTAATGTCTTTTGTAGTTTTGTGATAAAGTCCATTGTAATTCTTTCCCATTTCCTTTGTAGTATTTTTGGTTATACCAACAAACCGGATGGTTTTTGGTATTTAGCTTTTACTTTTGAGCATGTCAAATACTTGCTAACATATGTGGCAATATATGCCTTCATGTTAGGCCACCCATATAACTTCTTAAGGTCATGGTACATCTTATCTGATCCAGGATGGATGGAATATTTAGATTTATGCGACTCGTGCATAATTAAATCCCTTAATCCACCAAAATGTGGTAACCAACTCCTGTTCATGAAACAACGAGTTCCATCTGAACGACTTTCGAACTCATTGTCCATACCATGAAGGTTTTCATCCTTTATGTTTTCTTCCATGATTACTTTAACTTGCGCATCAAGAATCTATGACAGGAGGTTTGAATTAATGGTCATCACTAAGGCTCAAACTCTTAGAGGCTTACCTCGCTGTTTTCTACTTAAGGCATTAGCCACAACGTTTTCTTTTCCAGGGTGATATTGGATTTGACAGTCATGATCACTAAGTAGTTCTAGCCATCGACGTTGCCTCATGTTCAACTCCTTTAGATCAAGAATGTGTTGTAAGCTCTTATGATCGAGCATGGTACATCTTGTACCATACAGGTAGTGTCTTTAGATTTTGAGAGCGAATACCACAACTCCTAACTCCAAATCGTGAGTCGTGTAATTCTTCTCATGAACCTTGAGTTGACGAGATACGTAGGCTATTACATTCTCTTTTTGCATCAGCACAACATCTAATCCTTTATGCGAGGCATCACAATCAACCAAAAATTTTTTAGTTCCTTTCGGTAAGGCTAAAATCGGTGCACTACAAAGTTTCTGCTTCAATAGTTAAAATGCTGACTATTCTTTTTATTCCAATCGAACTTCACATTTTTTTAAGTCAGTTTAGTCAAAGGCTTGGCGATGTTAGAGAAACCTTCAATAAATCATCGGTAATACCCAACAAGAACTAAAAACTAGCGTATTTCGGTGGGAGTTGTAGGCGTTGCCTAATCCTTGATTGATTCAATCTTGGCAGGATCAATGTGAATTCCTTAAATGTCAATAACATGCCCAAGAAAATATACCTTTGGAATCCATAATTTACACTTAGAAAATCTGGCGTACAACTCCTCTTTCTTGAGCAGCTCCAAGATTAACTTAAGAAGCTCTTTGTGCTCTTCTTTATTTCAAGAGTAGATCAAAATGTCGTCTATGAATACAATCACAAAATTGTCCAAATATGGCTTGCACATACGATTCATAAGATCTATGAATACCGCTAGTGTGTTGGTCAAACCGAACGACATTACTTGGAACTCGTAATGACCATAACGAGTCATGAACGCTATCTTTCAGATGTATTTTTATCGAACTCTGAGCTGTTGATAACCTGATCGAAGATCGATCTTTGAGTAGACACTGGAACATTATAGTTGATCGAACAGATCGTCAATTCTCAATAGTGAATACCGGTTCTTCACTATTAGCTTGTTTAATTCATGGTAGTCAATTCACATTCTGAAGGATCCATCATTCTTCTTGACAAACAGAACTGGAGCTCCCTAAGGTGAGGAACTTAGTCTGATGAATCCCTTATTCGCGAGTTCTTTCAATTGACTGGATAGTTCTTGCATTTCTGAAGGGGCTAATCTATACGGGGATCGTTTAATGGTGCCACTCTAGGCACCAAGTCGATTTGAATTTCAACTTGCCTAGTTGGTGGGAGTCTAGGAAAGTCCTCGAGAAAGACCTCCATAAAATCTCATACAATAGGCACATCCTCAAGTCTCTTCTCCTCCAACTTTTTCTTTGACTTATTCTTCATTATGTGTGCCAAAAAACATGACACCCTTTCTGTATATACTTCTGAGTTTTGATGCAAGATATGATGTTCAACCTAGATTCACCTCTATTACTTTGAGTTGTTAGGGTTTCATCACCGAAGGGAATACGAACGAGATTTTCGTCACAAATAATTATAGCATGGTACTTTGACAACCAATCCATACCAATGATGACGTCAAAACTTCCGAGTGCTACGAGCATTAAATCTATATTGAATGGGTGATTGAGTAAATTCAAGGTTCATCCTCGAATTATGGTGTCGGCTCCTATTATTTTTCCATCAGATAACTCAATAGTGTACTTAACGTCTCGAGCATTTGGAGTGATATCAAATAAAGAACTAAATGCAGTTGACACAAAACTTCTATCAGCACCTATATCAAATAAGACAGAAGCATAATGATTATTATGGAGTAGCGTACCCGTAACAATGTTAGGATCCTGGATGGCTTCTCCTCATAGCACAAATGCTCTCCCACGAGCTCCTCCACTTCCATTCTGATTACCACGAATTTGATTTTTCAACTTCAGACATTTACTCTTGTAATGTCCTTGCACACCACATTTAAAGCATGTTGCTGAAGTTCTTTGACTGGTCACTAGGGGCCTCTGAATTGTTGTAGGAGTGGAGGTCCTACAGTCTCTAGTTTGATGACTAATCCTTTTGCAGTTATTGCATTTCACATTGCATGGTCCAGTGTGGTGCAGCTTACACCTGTTGTAGAGAGGTGCTTTTCTAGCGTACATATTCCTATCATTTGGCCCAACAGTATAAGCCCTCACAACTTCTTGTCTCTTGTTCTGTTGTCCAGATTTTTTATGTGGTTTTCATCCCACTTTCTTTTGTTATCAACACCCTTAGCAGCCTTAGCTTGCACAACCTGATCCATAAGGTCGTGAGCCATACGGATTGCTTCCTGATTTTTGGTTGGCTTGGAAGAGGTAACATTTCCCTGAATGTCTTTTGTATGTACCTAGATGTACCTCTTAATCTTTTTGTATTCGGGTGTAACCATGAAGGGACAAAGTAATGCCAGTTCCTGGAAACATTAGGTGTAACCAACAATGTCAGTTCCTTTGACCGTTAAATTCTAGAGTTTGGTTTCCATTTTCTATAATTTGTTACTTGGTAAGTACTCTTCAATCATCATTTCCTTTACTTCCTTCCATGTTGTTTCATAAGCAGCATCAAGTCCAACAAAGTATACATAAGAGTTCCACCAAGTCAATGCACCATCCAGTATGGTGCGTGTGGTAAACTTCACTTGGCAACTCTCTGCACAGTTGCAAATGTGGAACATGGATTCCATCTTTTCAAACCATCAAGATAGACCAACAGCTCATTCAGTCTTGTTGAAGTTATAGTTCATAAACTCTTTGTAAGAGTAGCCATGAGTGGTGCACTCTCCTCCACCAACACTACCACTCTCATCATTATTAATCCATGTACCACTGTTTTTGTTAGCCTCATAGGCTGTCATTGCGTCAGCCATACGTTAGGCTATCAGTTGTTCAATAGCGGTAGAATTTAACCTTGTCTTGTTATCGACATTTTCTTTAAAATCACAAAAGACAACAATACATAATAAGATTTCGTATAAGATAAAGTCATGACACGCAGAGATATAATATAAAAAATCATGGAAAAGTAAATCAACATCACATGATAGCATAATTATAACCAACATAATAAAATTAATACTTGATACAATGTTTTACAAAACAAAAGAGTACAAGTGTCTCATTAATACTACTACTAGTCGAGTACTACTCGACTTAGTAGGCTACAATACAAAAGAAAGCTATAAGTGGAAATTGTTAGGAAGTACCCATGTCATACGGATATTTATACGGCTAGGAATACGTGAGCCTACAGGGGTCACACACATATACACATAGATATTACTCTATTATATATATAAAAATATAAATGTATATTTATTATATGTATTAATATTCTAACGTTTATACCTTATGGTCGTTAATTATTTGTGTTACGATTAATTAACCTTTAAACCCCTTAATTAATATGTAATGTACATGATAATTTAACAAAGTCAAAAAGTCAACAGATGGGGCTTTAGGCTAGTGTAAGGGGCCGGTCAAATCCAAGGGGACAAAGGGGATGAGCTTTTGCTAGCTTAGGCCTTAAGTTACTATACTTAGGATACCCTAATTCTAGTATTATAAATAGAGGGACCCTAAGCCTTATTCTAGCATCCCATTGTCTTCTCTTATTCGCTGCTTTGGCCGATCTAAGGAATCTCCACAAAAGGGGATTCGAAGTTTGGTATTCTAGTATATCAAGTACACAGTATTCGATTATCGTTAGTTCGGGAACTAGCATTCGGGTAATATTAGGTGACGTGTAGTGTGGATACACGTAGAGTTTACCTACGTTAGTAAATCGGTTATTGGTTTCGCATGGTTTAACATACGTGCGTGGTTAGAAGAAGTCCTGTTCTTCCTTAGCTTAATCGCTAAAAGGTACGGTTTTCCTTTTATGTTTTATGTTAATTATATATTCTATATGTGTTTAATTTCGGCTGCGTAGCTCATATATTATTATGTGTAATAATAGGTTATTAGATAACTAATTCAAACATTGGCATCACGAGCCGCTCATATAGCTATATAATTACATAAAAACGTGTAAAAATGCTTAAAAATGCTTAATATGTTGCTTGGCTTATAATTCGCGTTTATTGACTTATTGTTGCTTATTTATTTATTTAAATTATTAACCATGTGTTTACGTGCAGTAAACCATGTTTCATGAAGCTTAATATGTCTATTATGCATTATTGATAATGTGGTATGCTTATTTGAAGCTTAAAACCTTGATACGCCTTGAATTTACATAAGTGATTGATTGTTTTTTAGTGCTGATTGCTTGACCTTCGTCCACTAAAAACTGATTTCTTGACAAACCGTAAAGAGTTGGACCACGATTTTTTTTGGGAATTCACAACTTCAGTAGCCAAAACTTTTGTGTTTAGTGCAAAAAGTGGGGAAGAATTTTTCCTTGCCTGCTCGTGGTTCAATGTCAGAAATTCTGCTCAATCAACTTTTGTAGTTTTCTTGTTTACATCAAATATAGTGACCTTTGCAATCGAGTAATCGATGTATGTGTACCACGTGTTCTAGTATGATTATGCCAACATGCTGGGGGTCTTATTTTGGTGTTTGTTGCGCATATTGGTTGTGTTTTATGTGCATTAAATGTCTACGCGTTTTGGTATGATTAATTGTTCGATTTAGTTTTGTTATATATAAATGTGTCATTTTATTTATATATGTGAAAAAATAATTTTCAAAAATTAATATGGATTAAAAGCACTCGATAATTATGCTTATTGTATATATATTGATATGTACACTTTGCTAAATCGTATTGCGATATATATGTGAACTAGTTATTTCTTGCAACTGATGCGTATTTTGTTTAGAATATATTTTTATCAAGTTTTAAATTTATAAAACTCGTTTACCGATACACGCACTAATGGGCAGAGAACTCGGTCGTATATAGTGAAGAAATTTGGTAAATCCGAGGTCGTCCCAAGAGCTAAGATTAAATAGTTTAATTTGATTATTGTCACGTTGGAAAATGGGTTTTAGATTGATTTTAAGAATTACAGAAAAATAAATGCAATAAAATAAATATATAGAAGATATCAGGGAGAAAGGCGTGCTAACCTAACCATTTCATTACCAATGCTATGATTACATTTTCCTGTGCAATGTTCAATTATAAGTTTCATTAGTGGTTCTAAAGTCGACCCAAATTTTCATTTAAGGTCGGTCCTATGCTTACTCTGCGATCCCACATTCCCCTACGATCACACGAGCAGGGCATCCAAGCTTGCAGTGGTTAAACCCCAACTACCCTTAAGACCAATCTATAATCTAAACTGATTATTAACCCCCTCTAAAAGAGTTCTTATGCTTTATAAGTATTTAATGTGACAAATGCGGTAATTTGGTTAATTCCTACACTAGGCATAGATGTCAAGCTACCCTATTACCCCACTAATCTCAAGTTCAACATGGTAAGTCTAATATCAGGATTAATAAGATCTTAGCCACCCTATATACTACCAAAACATAGGGATCAATGAAAGGCTATAAGTATATCTAACAGAACCATAATTAAACAGGAAATCATAATCACAACACTAGTAACTACATGGTTAGGCCAGCACTAGGAGTGCTTAGCCACTCATAGTAACAGCAATGCAAGAGTTAATGAATAAAGACATGGATTGAATCATTATAATTCTTACAGAGAATGAAATTGTTGATCCCACGCCTTGATCGATTCTTTACCTTGTAAATAGTATGTTACCTTGGATAAATCCAAAATAACAATGATTAAGACTTTGTTTATATACCAAAGTGTATGCGGAATCTACACTTTGATACTCTAGAGGTAATTATCAATGGAACAGTAACAACCAAAGAACAATGAATAAACCACAAACTGCTTCAATATTATTAGAATAATACGAGTACTCTTGTAGTACTAGGGTTACAAACCTTGAAGCAATATATTCTAACCTTAAACTAGGATCTCCTTTTATACACACAAGGAGTCCTTTACAAGATAAAATACCGAACTATTTGGAAGTTGTTACAATTCAAATACAAATATAACAGATATACATTCCTTATATTTCTCTTTGCATCCTTATCTCTAAGTCAGCAGCTTCGACCATCAGCAGTATTAATCTTTCTTCTAGCAGTATTAACTAACCCTGGAAGTACTAAGTTTGTACTAGCAGTACTAACTCCATTAGAACTGTTAGTTATACCTTGGCAGTATTAACTCTTGTGAAGATTTATTCCCAACAATCCTCCCCTAAACTTGTGATTTATCTTCAAATCCCAAGTTTCTTCTAGATTAAATCTCCTAGTCTTCTTCCTTTGCTGATGATTCTTTCAAACATTCTTCTACTTCTGCACTTGGGATCTTACAAACCTTAGAAGTTCAAAAGCTTGTGAATTCTCATGATCAACCTCCAATTTCTTTTTCAACATCTTGGAAATCATCTCTTGACTTAGAGGGTATTTCTTCTCTGTCAGCATATGTATGGCTATACCATTCTGCATCAGTAAAATGTGAATACCACAAAAATCATATAAACTCCAGCTTATCACATTGTATTCATGCTGATTCTTCCATATCTCATCTTCTTCATCAGGCTCAAATAAAGTGTGCAGATCTCCCCAAAGCATCAAATCATATCCTTCAGGTCTTGAAGCACTATACCTTTCTTTGACTAATCTGTATAACTCCTCTACATCTTGTCTATCAAAGTCTTCAAGCATCTCACTCAAAACCTTGTAGTTCTTGGAACTGCCATCTCCTCTGAAGATTTGATAATACATAAAATTTTCAGTCAAAGTGTAAGTCTTCCAATCCACAATTGGATACTTTGTAGAGAGAGATTCAACATCTTCTGCAAACTCTTCTCTTGGAATGATATCTAAAAACCCTTTGAGTTCTTCCTTCTCAGCATCTTCTTCCAACTTTTGTCTCTTAACAATCCTTCTTTTTCTTGGAAGAGATTTCTTTCTTTTTACTCCAGGTTCTTTAACAACTTCTTTCATTTCTTCTTGTGTATCAACATCTTTTTCTTCAATCTTTTCAGGAGACTTCATCTTTTCAGGAGACTTCATCTTTTCAGTTCCATGCTCCATAGGCTCAATGTGTTGATTAAAATCCCAAACCTTTTCAAATATTGGCCTAATCTCATTATAAGACATTCCCTTGAAGTCACTAATCTTGTAGTTCCCCTGATTCTTTAAGTATTTGATCATATTTCTCCTTGCTTGGGCAACTGTCTTTGGCTCATCTTTAGAGCATGATACCTTATGACTGAAGGGTCATTCTCATCTATCTTCTTGGTAGACTTGGCTTCATCCATAGCTCTTTGTCTTTCCTCTTTATCCCACTGTCTAGCAATCTCTTCATCTCTTGCAATCTGTGCCCTTTGCTCTTCATTCATTTGTTCTTCTAGTCTGATGGCTTCAGCAAAACTTAATCTTTCTTGTTCAAGCTCCTTCTTAGACTTCTTCTTGGGCTCAGACTCTATCATTATTGCTTTTCCCTTGTCTTGTCTTGACCTTTTCTCTGCACTCCTTCTTGTATAAGTAACAGTTCTTCCAGCAGTACTAATTTCCTCAGCAGTACTAACTACTGGAATGTCACTAGCAGTACCTTTTGTTGCACCAGTAGTACTAACTTTAGCAGACCCTTTCTCACTGCTTCCTTGATCTTGAATGACTTTAGTTGGAGTCACTTCTTGAATAAAAGGCTCAGTTTCAGTACTTGCTTTCTCTTGAACTTCTGCATCAGATAATTTCCTCCCCTGTTTGGAAGAATCATCTTCAACATCTTCATCATCTTCAGAAAGGACAACCCGAGCTCTTTTCTTTGCTGTCCCAACCTTAAGTTTAGTCTCTAATTTCTTTACCCTTAGAATGAGCTTAGTGACAGCAGCACTGTAAGTTAGCTTGGTCTTCTTCAAATCATCCTCCAATTCACCAATTTTCTCAGATAGTTTGGTAACCAAAGTCGTCAATTCATTTAGTTTCAAGCTACCCTCAGCACTTCCATGTGAGTGAACAGCATGGAGAGGTGATTCATTAGGTATAGGAATATGTTGTTCTGCTCCAGGTGATGGGTGTGTTGGTGATGGTTGTGTTGGTGATGGTTGTGTTGGTGATGGTTGTATTAGTGATAGGAATGATACAGCAGCAGTGGTATGATCAGGTGAGTGTTCAAATGAAGGTTCAGGTGAGTGTGAAGGTGAAGATGTGATTCTTGAAGGTGAAGTGGAAGGTTCAGAAACATTTAGCATAGTAGGGAATAAAGAAACTTCTTGGCTTGAATATCCCTTTGTAGGCCTCTTCATATTGTTAAAAACTTTAAAGCTAAGAGAGGGTACATGATATGTTTGTGAGTGTTGTTGAAGTTGTTTCCTCTGCATATCTAGGCATATTTAAATGAACCTAGGGTACATTAAAAACTTGTGGGGACTTGAAATATTGGACACCATATGCTCAAAAATCATCCTAGAAAAATTATATCTCCTATTGGTAGCTAAACAGATAACAGTAGT
>BQNB010152903.1:0-15708 GCA_026074375.1 Tanacetum coccineum
AAAGCAACGGTTTGCCTCCCAAGTTGATGTCAATAACGATTGTCAAAACCAGTCACTACACATTATTTGCCTAAGGAAAAAGGAAAGAGAATCTGTTGTTGCAAAACCTCATCACATGATTGCACCTGACTCATCTAGGTATAACTCAAATGACATGGTTCATAATCACTACCTAGAGGAAGCTAAGAAAAAGACACAAGAAAGCAGCAGGAATTCAGAACCTAGTGTGATGCCTTCTGCTAGATCACAAAGCACAACTAATGGTAGCAAACCAAAACCTAGGATCAATAACCAAAAGTCTAGGAATTGGCCTGCATATAAGAGTAGTTGCGTCACGAAAAAGACTATGCCTATAGCAGAACACTCTAGGAATTCTAGAAGTTTTTCCGACTCTAAACATTTTGTTTGCTCGATATGCCAGAAATGTGTCTTTAATGCAAATCATGATTCTTGTGTAACAAAATTCCTGAATGCAGTCAACTTACGTGCAAAGGTTCCATCCCATAAGATAACAACGAGATACAAACCCATAGAGCAAACAAGTGTTGCAAAGAAACCAGAAAGACAAATCCCAATAGGACATAGGTTTTCAATCAAAAAGACTTACGTTATGCATGAGAAAACAATAACTCCTAGATTTAGGTAGAAATCGACGGGTAAAATTTTCAAGACAGTTGGTTTTAGGTGGGTTCCTACTGGAAAGATATTCACATCTAGCACAACCAAGGTTGACAGTGAACCCACAAATGGTCATATGGACGGGATAATCACAATATAGTATGAATGCAAAAACTCTTGATGTCAGATGCAAGATCACACTTAACTCCATGCAATGTACATCTTTAAATCCCTACAAAGGAGGAATCGAAGTTTGGTTGCTGAAAGACTGATAATGAGAAAACAGGGCTTCAAGAATTTCATCTGATGAATAAGCAATGACTTGATCATAATAGTTTTAGAACTCGGAATTCTCGATCCACAACAATGACTGTCAAGTTCAAAGCTTGGTCTAAACGTTGTTCCTCCAACAGACAAGACAGCTACATCACGGCAAGTGTTGGGAATTAGATTTCACCATCACATAACAATGCTGAGGTCAACATGTAAATATTTTTTATAAAAGCAAAATACAAAAATATAAAATTTCAAAAAGAAAATACAAAATCAAAAAATTAGAAAATGTTTCAAAAAATATTATTCTCGACATGTCTCTTGGAATCGATAACATTTACGTACCTAGAAATGTTGGTTAATATTGACACGGGCATGTAAATGAAGTTCGAATAGGAGTTTCAAATGTTTTCAAAACATGTCATTTCTAATTTTTCTTTTATGATGGTAACCACTTCTCAGATTGCAACTCGGACTCGACGACAATAGGAGAGTGTACCAACTAACGTGTGCATATCTTAGTTGTTAGAAGTGAAAGAAGTCCTTCTCCAACATTTGGTTTTTCAAAAAAAGTTGAACATAATTTTTCAAGAATTTCTCAATGACAATTCAAAATCTTTCAAAATTGTGTGTTCAACACTCCAGTCCTCATATTGTTTTTCAAGATAATTATTCTACATTTGGTGTCATTTTTTTAAATGAGTCAAAGTTTGAGGGGGAGTTTTTCTGAAAAACAATGTTATATGATTGTTGGATAATTACACATGGACCAATTCTTTATATATTCAACACATTATAAAAGGTCTTAATAACATCTATGGAATAATAATGACTATTAAATAGATTGATTGTTATAAGATGATTAGGTGGTTGAGCACAATTTTTCAAGAATTCTTCAATGACAATTCATAATCTTTCAAAATTGTGTGCTCAACAATGCTAACCCTCAATTTTATATTCATTTTACAACTTGGTATCATTGTTTTTCTGGTGTCAAACATATGTAAAATGGGGGGCAAGTTAATGTTCCATATAATTCATGGAAAGTATAAAAGCTTTCTCCCCATGGTATTTCAAGACAAATTTTAATCATAAAGTATTTCAAAAACTAAGTGAATTATTATTTAAAATAAGGGGAGAAATGTATTTAAAATGTGATCTTGAAAATAATAAGTGATTTATCGACTCAAAGTGCTTAATACTCTTCGGAAAAGGTTTTATGGTTACGATCTCATACCCTACAACATCTTATTTCACGAAGATTCTGAAGTCATAAGGTGGTAAGGTTAGGTATTTGTCCTATGATGTAACACCCCCAAAATGGGTCGCAGCGGAATATGGGTTGGAGAGTGTTACTTCATAGATCAATAGCACGAGATAAGAGAACAAGGGAATAATGCCACAAAGATTGACGAACATTGGGAATAATCACAACAAGGGTGTTATTAATGACGTCTTGTGTAACATTTGAAGGGGTTAAGATTAAAAAAAATGTATGGATAAAAGGGTCTAAAGAAAGTACCCTCCCAGCACCTAGCAGAAAACCGGTCAATACATATGCTGTCAGAATCACAATGTTGATTGCTGACATTGAAGACGACATCATGGACCTAGTGATGCAATGCACAACCCTTCCCAGCCATTCGGGTTTCTCTCAACAGAAACTTGTCTCATTTGTCACGGAGATACACACGACTTCTATTGACTTTCTCACTTCGAGTTAGTTAATATTGAATAGGTGGCAGTCTGCTCCAGCCTCCGATTACTAAAACTAAATCACTAGTCCGATCTAGAGCCAAGACTCCATAACTAAATCTCCATTAGGCCACATTCCCATTACTAACACTTGTGGAACACCAATTTAGTTCACACGAGCTATAACAAAGTCCTACGCATTATCCTTGTGAATGTGCAGAACAGCCGATGTACTTATGTACTCACAATTAAGATGGAGAATCAGGCTTGAGCCAACATCAAACAAGCTCTCGGTAGGACTTGCGAGATTCTATATGAATCAAACTTGTGTCAACTAGAAAGAAATGATGGTGCGATTCTATGTGAATCAAACTTGTTCCAGGAAATGAATTGACGGCTTAATCAGAAAGATAGTAACTATCTAATTCACTCTTACGGTTTGTCTACTTGGAGCTTCCGTAATGAGAACGTAGCAACATGTAAATCTAATAAACATCTGTGTTAGAAGATCCTAACTTGACTCTGGAAACCCTGTCAAGGAGATTGCTTTGAATCTCCCTGATCACAGGTACTAGTTATACTGTAAAAGGACCTACGAACTGGGAGGTTAATCTAGCCAAATCCGAAAAAAGACAAAGCCAGTATTCGTCACACGCTTATTGCTAAACTGTTTATTTTCAGATACATAAAATGGATACGGTGATGCATTATCCAGCTAAAAGTGGTTCATTACCACATGCTCATGCTCAACTACAAAGGCATACAATATGCATCAAATTCAAGAATCATGAAAGCTCAAAATTAAAGACAAAGACTTCCGCTAAACTCTGATAGAACAGATCTTCCGTCAAAGATATCAAGTCTAACAAGGGAGATTGTTTAGCAAGCTTTCAGAGATGAATGCAAAAGTATGAGCATGTTGGATAAGACACAAGATCGCAAGGTGGCAAAGATGATCCAGACGGAAGGATAAAGATTTAAAGATCTCGGACATAAAGACGAAGTCAAAAGCATAATGAAAAGGCCTAAAGAACAAAGATCACCAAGCATGAAGGAACAAGCCTACAACAAGATAAAGACCAAGACAAAGACAAGAGCTTAACGATAAAAGCAATCTCATTGATCTCACGAAGAAGTGTCACAATGAACTCACTTCGGGGGAGATTGTTAGCCTCAAAAATATTGAGTCGAATGAGAAGTTCGTTCATTTGGAATATTAGGTCTCGGTCATTTATATATTAAATATTGTAATAGGCTAGAACGGGTATTGGGCTCATTTAATGTAATCTAATAGGTCATGTATATCAGACGAAATCCCAAGTAAACTCGAGCCCAACCCAAGACAAACCCTCGGCCCACTAAGCCTTTAAGACCGGCCCATCTAGGGTATATAAACCCCTCTCCATGTGTGGAGAGAGGGTTGTTGGTCTCATTTGTGTTTTTACATGTAAATCAACCTTTATTTTTTTCTCTCTTAACTCTCTCTATAATTCTTCTCATCATCCTAGCTTATTTTCTTGTTCATCAATATGAAGTGAAGTGATTATTTGGATTCCGACATAAATGCCCTCGATATTGTTATTGTCTAGGTAGAAAAGTCTATTTGCTTGAGGATAAGCAAATCCCAAGTGTAGGGGTATTTGATGAGATGTCATTTTATACACTATTTCGGAGTCATTTAACCCCCTAAATCATGCAAATATGCACAGATTATGTGCTTAATCGTTTGTTTTCAGTTTTTTAGCACTTGGATGGCATTTGGAGGAAATACACGTAACTTGGGCTCATTTAGAAAAGAAACGGACAAGACTATGGCTCTACACCAAGTATCTTGAAGAACCATACATACAGAGCGTGGAGACGGCGTCACAAGTATAAATCGACGCTGTCGTGATTTGCAAAGTGACAACGTCAAGGATTTTATGACGGTGTCAAAACGTAGCCGTCTTAAAGAGGATCTAGAATCATCGACGTGGCGACGGCGTCATGGCTTCAAAGCGACGCCGTCGCGTCGCTTTTCTTATAAATACAAAACCTATTTTAGGGTTTTAAGTATGTAACTTTGTATAACTTTTAGGAGACGAACCCTAGCAGCTTTTAGGCCGTTCTTAGGGCCCCAAAACCCTATTGTAACTGACATTAATCCATGTTTTAATCAAGTAATATTTTTTATCTTTAATTATTCAATATGTCTATGTGTTGTTTAATTGATTTATGGTCTTGCTTTCTTTATAACACGCTAGGCTAAACCATCCTTTGTATTTACTTATGATTGTATGAAACTTAGATTGTAGATCCTTTTAATGTTGTTTCTTGTGATGGATGTGCGCGTTAGGCTTTAGAAAACTAGCCATAAGATATTAAATTGGCATAAACGTCTAGAGAAACGCGAGTGTGTAGAAAGGATACCATCTAGTAATAGTCTTCATACTACCTTATCCCTAATATGGTTGATCCATCTTAAGATATTTCAATTGCATTTAATATACTCTTAGAGGCTTTGTAATAGTCTTCATACTACCTTACTTGTGCGTTGCCTTAACGAAATATTAAATAGACGGCGGTTTCGTGTAATTCGTTTATGACTTAGGAAATACTTACACAGATCATCACAAGTATGACAAAGCAACATGATTAGGAGAAACAATCTAAGGAGTAGTACATGATTAAGTAAATACATATTTTTATCATAAAGTTATCACCAGTAGTTTAGATTATATTTAGTTTTAATTAGTTAAACAAACCAACCTCTCAAACCATGATTTTACCTGCTTTCTATAAAATAAAAATACAAAAAGAATCTTCTCTCAACCCCGTAGACCCCTGTTAGATCGTGATCGAGCCTTCCTAACCTATTCCCCTAGAGAACGATAACAACCCTAGAACTGCAATGATTATGTACACTGCCTAGGGAGTTGTAAGACTTATTGTTGAAGTCTTTACAAGACCCGAACACTAGTTTGCCAAGTTCAGTTAAATACGGCGTAACTCCCACTGTGCGGCTACGTCGTAGTTCCCTCCATAGAAAACTTTTTCAAAAGTAATTTTTGAATTTTCACTAGACCTTGTACATTTTTTCATGAACTTTGTGGGTGTGTTCCTTGGACACCCTCACGAGACTTCACTCGTTCACTCGGGATACCGAGGGGTTAAAAGGCTTGTTGCATATGCTAAATGCAATCGTGATTCCTACAAAAGTAATTTAGGTTTTATTGCATTTCTTGTATTAATATTTTGTATATTTTGTGCTATCTTTCTTTTATCCGGTTTTATGCTTTTGGCATTAGTTTTCTTGCAACTATACAGGTTGATGCACCTTGAGTGGTGCTAGGATGACACTTTGGCTACAAGGAAGCATTCAAAATCCGGATTAGTTGAGTGCCATACCAAAGATGATGATGAGCTGCTATTGATTGTGAATGTTGCTCGAGGAAACATTCTTGGAGCATGTGTCGGGACATGCTATACACAGATCATACCAAGCAAATCCAAGGGAGTTTTTCGTTCCATTTTTTGACCCTTCCACTTTTATTTTATATGCTTAGTTTGAATTAGGTGGGGGAATGGATTAGAAATAGACACCCGCTTGATTATACATGCCTTTATTATTTTAGTTTTTATTGAAAGGTGTTTCATTTTTAAAATTTTGGCATGTTTTTTATTACTTAACTAATTTAATCATAACTGAGCATACCTGACTTTATATTCCATTGTGTGAGGATAAGTCTTTTCGTTTTCTCCTTATACATAAATTTAAAAATACTGAGTTTGCGAGTGGCTATAATAAACTTTAAAACTTGGCTTGGTATATCTTTTTGAGACCACCAACATGAGCACTGTGTTAATACAAATAATGTCTAAAAACATTATTTATATATTTCGAACTCTCTACGTTTTGGTAATGACAAAATGTAAAAACCGTTCTACGTTAAAAATAAACGTATACAAATTATTAGTCGTAAATTTTCTTTTCGACGTAAATCACTTAAGATATGTACAAACAAATCATTAAACTTGTTTAGTGATCAAAGATATATCTTCTTGTCTTAAACTTTATATTTTTACAAATGTAACAAAACTTTTTTACAAAAACAAATTAGACAAAATATTTTTGTAATTAAAAGAAATGTTTTATTTAAATATATAATTTGAAATCCGATTTCCACCCCTAAAAGGATCCCATCTTTACTAGAAAAACATTTCCCCACTAAAAAACAAGAAAGGGAGCATCGACCTAGGACGACCCCCAAATAGGTTGGACGGTCCCCAATATATCTGGGATCGTCCACAGCTAAGAAACTCCTCTCTCTTGCCTAAATCTTTCTCTACATCTCTCTAAATCTTTGATCATAAACTTGTTTAATCTTGTTTGACAAGTGATCTGGTCTTTCTTTCCTCAAGTGCAAGAGAAGAACACTCGTATTCGCTAAGAAACGAAGTGTTGTAGTTTAGTGGGTCTATACGTAACCTTTGTTACGATCTTCTTCTATATTCGATTTCTTTATTCTCATTCTTGTGTAGTTGTGTAGACCCGGATAGTGTATAAGTCCGAAAGTATTGTATGTGTGTCGGTTAGTATTTTAGTCCTTAAAATACACTTGTGAAGTGGTAGATTGGTTCTAGCTAAGATTAGGACTCGATATCTAGCTTAGTATCAAAAATTGATATAAGCGACGTGTAACAGTTTTCTCCTCCTGAAGGGAGCTTGTTGACATAGTTAAATCTCGAGTCGGATACTCAGAGAGTGGAGTAGGGTGAAGAAGAGCTTCGTAGCCGAACCACTATAATTCTTGGTGTTGTGGTTTGATTGTTCTATCTCTTTACTCTTTTCTTGTCATTTATATTTCATAGTCATTGTTTATATTGTTCTTGTATTGTTTATACTTATATATTGTTTATTGATCTCACATAAACAAGAATCTAAGATTTTTATAAGCAAACTTTTAAAACGTAAATTAACCGTGAAACTATTCAACCTCCCCTTTTAGTTTCCACACATTGCAATGAGGTAACTTAGTGTAATCGGTGTAGCTGTGATAAAAGGCAAATTTTAGGATTAACCCCAAATAGCCCATCCATTTATGTTATGTATTTATGTATATTGACTTTTCACATTGATCAGTCAAATCCTCCTATGAAACCCTATGTTACACATATTAGTACAATCTGCTGAGCATATCCTTTCATTTTGTTAAACCTAATATATGTTTGTTTCGTTACACCAATCGCCTAGCCTTCCTTGTAGTTTCTTTAAGTCCATAGTCGGAGAGTTGCTAGTTAATTTTGGTTACACTGGTGAAAGTCATGGGTCATGATAGAGGGTATTTGATGAAATTCAGGTTTATAAGATAGTTCATCTCAAGTGGGGGATGCTCTTGTATATATGTATTCGTATTGTTCATTAATGTATCCTTATCTTGCATCGAAGAAAAAGTAAAAAGGTGAAAAAAGCATGCGAGAAAGTGTTTATTAGTTAGTTTGTTTATAGTTGATTGTAAATATAAATCAGCTTATATGTCATTTAGTATAGTGATAAGTATTCCCGCCTTGTCCAGCTGACATTGATTAGACCTATCCGTTTTGATGTATGTAAACGGGTAGCAATTATAAACCCTTGATATTTCTATCTCTCCTTTCTATTTAAGTTTATATTTGTATAATGAGGGTATTGTACATCTCAAGTGAGGGGAAGGGAAATAGAAATGATTGATTATAAAGCTTATTCGATTAGAATATGTGCTAATTTTGCCTAAAATTTTAAAAAAATGGCACATAATTTTTGCTTGGTTAGTGATGAAGGCCGAATTAATGCGTCCCACACACCTATTTATATTGGAGATTATGAAGCATTACACTACACCTTATATACATTAACTCATGTATTATTGAATACCCCTTGACTCTTGACCCTCAGATTTTGCTTATGGGATCAAATGCGACTAATGATAGGGAGATTGTGGACTTAGGGAACTATCTGTTTGTTTTCTTTTAATTTTACACCCATTTAAATGTATTCTCATGTCTTTATCCTACCCTTCATTCTTAATACTAACCTTTATCTTATTTGAGTTAACAACTTGAGCAATCACATGTGTCTCGTTTATAGATTTGAGCGAGCATTTGTGTATTTGTCGCCTTTTTTGAAATATTGGTATTGGTAAAGATTACATTATAAGAATGATTCACCCTGTAATCCTTTATGTTGTGTCAACCCATTTTACTTTTAGAATAGTTGCATCTAGACTCTAGTGGTGGATATTAGTATCCTTGCCAAGCCTATGATAGAATACTCGACATGACTGAGCAGTTGAGTGATCACCAAAAATGAAACATATATATTAGCTCGGTTTGGAATTTTCTAGCTTAGGTAATTTTTAAATTCATATATTCTAAGATAACTTGGGAGATATTTTTTAGAAGTTATTATAAAGGTCTACTTGAGGGCAAGTAGAATTCAAATAGGGAAATATTTGATAACATCAAATGTTTAAGATTTTTCTATATTAAATTTCCGTGTTTATTGCCTTGTTTTATATTATTTTTATATGAATCTGGTACTTAATTCGTTTATATTACAAGTTCAGGATAATTAAAGCATTGGAACGAAAAAAAAGGATGCCGAAAAAATGCAAAGCCAAAAATTAAAGAAAACCGCATTCAGAGATAACTACGGCGTAGCTGGAACGCTATGCGCCAGTAGCCAGTCATGAATTGGGCGAGATACAAACTAAAGAACTACAACGTAAACCAAGACTGTAGGATTACGTCATAGCTTCAACATGATGTTGGAAGTAATTGTTGCTAACGTCAAAATATACACGTTGTGGAATCGTTAGACTACACTTAAATTAGTTCCCTTGGACACCAAGGAGTTATAACTCAAGGGACTAAAAGTGATCACTTCTTACTAAGTTTCAAGGACCAGTTGTTTTATGTCATGAACGACCGAGGGCCAAACTTGGACAAGTCTCAAAGTGCCTAATAATTATAAAAACTATGTTGGTAGAAATATTACATTACGATATTTAATCTATACATTCTCTTCATGTTTTGGTGATGACAAACATGTAACTTATAACACATAACGTAAAGTGCTTAAGTTTACATATGTAAACACAAATCCACAATTCATACATCAACATCTTTCGGACTTCCTCATGTTTTCTCAACAACAAATTTAAGTTCGCAAACCCGACGTAAATCACTCAAGGTAGAACAAACAAAGTTTTTTTTCTTTTTGTTTTTTTCTTTCTTAAATTTGTTGATATGATCAAAGAAATTTTTATTTTTCCAAACCTTATATTTTTTTATAAAAATAGACAAACATTTTATTAAAAACATATACCAAATATATTTGTGTATATTATAAAAATGTTTTTATTCAAAATAAACATTATGAATTCAAATTTTCTACCCAAAAACGTGTTAGAAAGTTCCAGAAAACCTTCCACACAAAAATACAAAAAAGAGAGCGTTTAAAAGAAAAATGGGGGCCCCCTTAAGTTAATTAAGGGGACCGCCATAATAAAGGTACCCGCGCCCTTGTATAATTAAAGTACCGCCCAAAATTAAAAATAAATATTTTCCCTATAAATATGGAGACGATTCTACAATTTTATCACCTCTTTGCGCATAGTTTATTCTCAGATCTAAACTTTTCTTTCAAACCTTTTTTCTTTGATCACTAACTAGTAATAAGTTTGTTAAATGTGATCCATCATCCATCCAGTGATCAATGCAAAGAGAAGAACTACTCGCTATCATCAAGATGCGAAGTTAAGTAGTGATAGTTTAAGTGCCGAGAAAGTTTTCGAGGATAAGACGTACATCACAATTTATAGATCGTATCCATGTATACCAAACATGTGTAAAATAGTTAGATCATGGTGATCATAAGAAGGTATGTTAGATCATGAATGATACTTGGTCGTGGTCTTGGTGAATGTAAAGGTAGTGAAGAGTTGTATGGAAAGTGTGAAGTGTTAGTGAAGTTGTGAAGTTATGGAAGTTTGAGTAGAAAGTTGAGAATGTAGGGAAGTTGTGAAGTGAAGTTGTAAAGATGAAGAAGTTTAATAGTTTGTGAAGTGTGTTGTGAAGTCGTGAAGAAGTTTTTTAAGTCGTGATAGATTGGTTCTAGCTAAGATTAGAACTCGACATCTAGCTTAGTGTCGGAAATTGATATAAGCAACGTTGTGTACGGTTTTCTCCGCCTAAAGGGAGCTTGTTGACTAGCTAAGAAACTCTTAGAGTTTTGTGAGCTCTGGAGTAGTAGGTACGAATAGGTATTGCTTTGTGACCGAACCACTATAAATCATCGTGTCCGGTTTGCATTTCCTTTTACTTATCTCTTTATATTTATACTTGCATTTATCGCTCTATATTTATATTTGCAATTGTGTGTTGTGTTGCTTATATAGTTTTAATTATGTTTGTGTCATGGATTGATGTGAAACATTGAGTGTGAGATATGTAATGTTGTTATAGAATTTATATAAACATCTCTTCAAAACTTATATCACTTCTTGATCGGTGATTTGATACGAAACATTTTTAAGATTTTAAAAGGAAAACGTATCCACCCCCTCTACGATTTCCACAATTGGTATCAGAGCCACGTTGCTCTAATTTTCAAAAAAAATGGTTTTAAAAATTGAGTACGATTCATGTATCAAATTACCCATTAAGGGGGATTAAATATGAAAAGTTTTTTGTTTCTTAACTTGTATTAGTTTTGATGTTATATACACTAATTATACTAGCTCGAGATAAAAATGATGCTTAAAAAATGTTATATGTTTCGGTATCAATTCAAATCAAAAAGTTGTACACCTTTCCGCAAAGTCAGAAAACAATTTTTTACAAAAATCGTAATTCTGAGTATCAGGTGGGCGGCCCCCTAAATATTTAGGCGCCCCATAATTTTAAGGAGACCACCTGTCATATTCGGAGTTTTCAATAACTTTAAAAACATCATAAAAATCAACCGTAAGTCCGTAGAAGTCGTGCCACCGCTCCATTTCGAAGAGAATTGAGTCTACTTTCATATAAAAATACTTCCATTATTTATTTCAACTTAATCTATTTAGAAAGGCAAAATACAACTTAATGTCCAAAACGTTTGAGTCTTGTTAAACGGAAAACTTGTATTTTAAATCTTTCCTTTGATCAGACATTTCTAGTCGGTATAACTTTGAAAAATATGTAATTAACTTTTCAAAAAATATTAAACTGAGTTTTGAAATGGGGGAGGAAATAATTTATTTTTAAAAAAAACTGAGCTATGAATAACGTTGTTGTATCTAATACATCAAAACGACGACACGTACATTTATGGGTTATGCTATTATTATATGCACTTCTTTGTGTCTTAAGTTCGTTAATAAAAATTATAAATGAATGTTGCTATTTCAATTAAGCAAATTGAATATTCTAAGCACAGTGTCAATGTACCCTATTCGTTTGTAACTTAGTTTTTTTAATTATGCCTAATATAACTAATCTAGAATTCTTGCATTAAGATTACGAAATTGCTCTGCATTGCCATATAGCAATAATCACTTAATTTCCAAATGTCACATAATAACATCTTGATAAAACTTTTGTTAAGGACATATACTTATGAATAAAAGTTTCATAACTTATCAAGTATAATTATTCAAATAAGTTAAAACTAGTCACCTACATATTTCCAACGATTTAATCTATTTTCATCAACCCCACGTTTAAAAATTTTAACAGACTACTTGCTTTGTTTGACCTGGGTTGTTAAACAAAAGAAAAGATTGAATTAAATACATCAGTACTAAGAAAAAAAAATGTATTGTGCTTGCATGGTTATAACAAACACACATAATAATATGTTTTATCTAAAAACATATAGTATTTTACAAAATATGATGTTGAATAAAAATTGTTAGAAAACTCATATATATACTCATAAAATGTCAAAAACTATGTATATTATACATAACAACAAATAGTTTTCGCACAAGTAAAATATACGACAATCTTGGAATAAGAAATTAACTTATCATTATTCATCAACCTCATCTTACAACTAATCTTTGGATTAATGGAACACACTATTTAAGTGATTTTTTATTATTATTTAATTTCTTTTAATGAGTGGTTCGTAGAGGAGTCAAGAAAGATTTCGAGAATAGAACAATTCATTATTCAAATTATGATTAGATATCTATTATTGAATCAAATTGACAATTATCCGTGTATGGACTTAAAATGTGGATTCTTAGTGTTTTTACTTCAAGACTATATCAATATATTAGAGATAATATCTTGGATCAACATACTCATTCACACAGATTGATAGTGAAATTAATTACATTCTTTTCTAGATGAAAAGAAATATGCCATCAGATCAAAATCCCAACTTTTGTTGATGGATAGCCATGAATAATTCTACCTTTATGTTCAATGGTTGTATTTCCAAATATTAATACAATTAATGTTTAATACATACATCAAATACACAATGAAGTAGGATTGACGACTTGGATGTTTCGTCCAAAATATTCAAGCAATTTATATTGCAATGCAATTGGTAAATGGTCATTTCCCGACTAAACAAACACGAGCAAACAAACAATCTATGTAAACATTGCACATACAGACATGAAAAACACAACTCATAGCTAAAATTCACTTTAACATAAATTCTAAATAAAAAAATTAATATTCTTTTAGTCCACCTAGTAAAACATGATGTTCTGGAAAAACATTATGTTTAATGATTTTATGGACTTATCGTATTAAACGATTAATAAAGGACAATATATATCCTATGCATCTTATTTTCTTCGTAGCATAAATGGTTGTGTTACAAGAAAATACACTTCATATCATTTGAAAAATATAAGTTATTAGAAAGGATGGTTAGGAAAGTATTTTGGGATTATCCTAAACCTTATTGTAAAGTCTATAAATACCAAACCCCCCCTCCCTTTGTATTTTTGTTGTTCCAGTCGAATTTCTCAAGGAGATAAAAAAATTTTTATCAAGAACAAGTTGGTGATCTTGTGTATCAAGATCAAGGTTTTAGGTATGTTTTCTTAAACCCTTTTTAATTAGTCTTCTTTAGTTTTCTTGTAACAATTAAGTGATAGAATTAGAGTTTATTTATATTTTCTGTAAGTCAAAGTAATTAACTAAATTAGAAGTGATTAAGGATAAATTATAAGCGTTTTGATGTAATCAGTTAGGTCTAGAACGCGTTAGATTAGGTATTTGGTTTTAGCAGAATTTTAGGTCATGTTGTTCGAAGGATATCTCAATGATGGTACGGTGATTTTTGATGAGGCTTATACCCATTGATAAGTTTAGAGAGTCTAGTTTCCAAAAAGTCCGGCCCCGAAAGTTTTTGAGGTCGGAAAGTTAGTCAAATAATTTTCGCAAGAAAAGTTGTCAAACAGTAAATTCGGGTTTGATTTCGGGGAGTAAAAACCCCACTTAAAGTTCAAATTTGGGTTAGCCAAAAATCATTAGTCATATTTTAGGTGTCTATTAACTCCAGTTCGAAGGGCTAGTGATAAAACATTTTCTAAGTATTTTTAAGGACGTCAAACTTTTTGGTGTGCGTTCAGATCCGAATCTGAGTACTTTGTAAAGATGAATTTTTATAAAATAGTTCCACTTAGTATTATTTTTTTCTAAAAAATCACAGTAGCTCACAATTCATTGGGGAGCTAGGGAATGTAAGGAGAACCACCAATTAGGTGTTTTGATATTTTATTTGTGGTCATAAAGTGACTACAAAATTCAGCCAGAAACTGTAAAAGTGGAAGTTAATGGGTAAGGTCATATATGGTATAAAAATGAGTTGGGAGATGTATATAAAGGATTATAAACTTAGTGTAAAGTTTAGAAGTCCATCATGTGATTGTTACATTGACTTAGGTATTTAGCCTAACCGAGTGTAACTTATGTTTGTTCTGTTTAGATTGTGTGCAAGATCTTATCAAGTAAGCTGAGCATCATGTGAGTTTCGTAGTCCTATTTTACTATATTTTCTTGGGATGGAAATGATGCAAAATATGTTTTGAAATGTTTTAATTGTTGTGATTATGTGGTTTAATTTACGCATGGACTTTTATGAAGCTATTAAATGTTATGTGTTGCATGTTGTATGATGATGTGTTAGTTTTCGCCTACTTTGTGGGTAAGAGGTTTCGCCTATTTTGTGTGGGTATGAACCTGTGTGGATACGGTACCAAGAGTCTGGGATAGAGGATATCATTCCTCTCCATGACTATTTTTGTGGTTTGGATCAGGGGACACATTCCGTCCCAATGGTGATTGTTAGTTGAATGCATGTTAGCATGTATAATAGCTAACTTATTTGTCCTGCCATGTTTCGTTTTTTTTATAATCACAGTAATTGATTTAAATCTTCATTGGTGTCGTAAAACCTATGACTCTCACCAACCATTGTGTTGACGTTTTAAGCATCATTTTCAGATGAGCGTTATGAAGGTGTTGAAGTTAATAAAAGTGGCTAGAGAGACAATTAGGATGTCATTAGAAGTTCTCATTTGATTTCGTTTCATAATTGTTTGCATGAATTCTTGAATGTTATTGGTTTTTAATGGGTTTACAAGACATTGTCTTTGTATTGATGAGACCCTTTTTCATTAATACAAGATGACGTTCCTTTGTTTTTGGCATTGTTATGACACATCGTGTCGTTTATATTTAGTTAAGCATATAGTGATTCTTTATTGTTGACACCATTGTGTTGTGATGATATCCATGAAGTTACGCCTCGTGTTTCCGCCTTGGCAGGGTGTGACAGATGGGTATCAGAGCCATTGGTTATAGAGAAGTAGGTGGTTGAGCCTAGACTATAACCTAGGAGTCCTTCATATAGTTGCATTTTAGGGCTTAAGTGTTTATGTACGTATCTACTATACTTTCTTGCTATTCGAAAGCTTTAATTTTTCTTAATTTGTCTACTACTATATAATATATATATACTTTTTCATTATTGGGATCTAATAGTATATACCCTTCCTTATTATGTTAGCCATAACCGTAACAGAAGCTATGTGTTAGCTACATAGGCGTCTTTGTATTCTTACTTTCTTTGAGTTTTATTTCGACCTACGC
>BQNB010152904.1:0-15708 GCA_026074375.1 Tanacetum coccineum
TAAGAACTTATGATTATAAAGATGAAGATGTTGCAAAAAGTTCTACAGTTTAAATCTCGTTCTTTAAAATCAAGTTACAAGGTCCTAATAAGTTGTCGCTTTGAGTCATGATTCATCTTGAATCACATATCCATGTTGGGAGTTAAAAGTTCACAAGTCATAAGTATGAGTGCTTAGCATTTAGACTTATATTGACAAATGATCTTGTTTAATTGCTTGGTTTGGAACTAGTAAAAAAATCGGGGACGATGAATTTATCCGTCAGGACATCCGTAGATTATTCTATGGGCGTTTCTCATTCTATGATCCCAATGTTGATATAATAAAGGAAGTCAAACAGGAAGTCGAGAAAAGAAAAAGGAAAATCCAAAAATATTAGGGGTAGTTAGTGTATAGATAAAAAAATGGTGAAAACGGGACTTGTCGAAGCTTGTGATTCTTTAACTCTCCTTGACGAACACTTAGCTACTTTTCGAGGTTATTAGTCGAGGGGGATTGAGATTCTTAGTTTTCGTAAATGTTTACTTCATAACATTGCGTGAGGACACGGCAATACCTTAGTATGGGGGATTTAATATGTGCTTAATTACACATATTTTATACCAAATAAAACGAGCTTAAATGACCAAAAACAGACAGAAATTGCCAAATATATGTTTGTTTTGCTTTGTGTACTGAGCAGGTATCGGATATTCAGAAAAAGACGAAAAACGAAGCCAAACCAGACAAAACCGAGCACGGATTTGAAAAGAGCATGAAAAACTGAGGCCAAGGGTACAAAAAGATTGAAAACGGAGCTCAAACGAAAATTACCGGATCGACTCGACAACGTTTGTGTAGAAGTCAAAACGAAGTCAAAGTCAACCCCGAGACCCGTCGTTGGAAAAAGCTTCGAAAACCGAACCCGAAAAACTAAATTTCCAAAAGTGGGCCCACCCGTACCCACCTAGTGGGCCCAGGTCAGCCCACTTTATTTAAAATAACCCATGAGCCCAAATACAAATAAGCCCATGTCAACCCTTTTAGAAACAAACCAGCCCAACACCTTACCTTGGCCCAATTGACACTTAACCAGCCTAACTAAACCCTTTAACAAATAAGCCGTTAGTCCTAAAAAGGACTATCCTTGCAAACACAAATGACACTTTGAGGGATTGAACCTGTTAACTCCTATCAATCTTACACATCACAAGGACCTAAGCTGCTGTATCACTAGACAAAATGAGGGGCCTAAAGTGTCATCTACCAAACACTTATCCCTACACCCCCTTTCTATCCAGTTAAACCCTAACCCAATTTCCCGCCATAACCAAAACCCAAAAACCTGTTTACCTTTTCCCTCTCCCCAAAACACTCAACCCCCAACATTTTACCCTGCAACTCCCATTACACAAGGGACAAACCCCATAAACCCTCCCCCATCACATGATGCCTTGCCACTGTGGCAATCCTAAGTTGCTTAAATTAAATGAAGGGTTAAGATGATTTGTTTGGTCTCCAAGAATTTTCGAGGGCTAGGATGATGTTTGGTTTTGCTCTCACAACACAAACACAACAAACACAAGCTAAGAAAGACTTCCCAGCTTATAAAAGAAGAAGAAGACAGAGATAGAGGAGAGTAGTTTTAAATTTATTTTTAATGTTTTATTGTCTTTAAATTTCTGTCATTTTTACTTTCCAAAACCTTGTAATCTTTTAAGTTTAATGAAAATTTAGTTTAGTTTGTTTTTATGCAAATTTGTCATTACTTGTTTTAAGAAAAAACTGCTTATATTGTTCCAGCTTATTTCTTAGCTTAAATCCGGTTGAGTTTAACTATTTTATGCTTATTGTGTTTGGTGGTTACCTGGTTGCTATAAATACTTGCTTAATTCAATCATTTTAGCTATAAAAATGAAAAATCATTTCTTAAAGGGTGTTTGGCACAAGGTTAAAATGGGTCAAAATGGAAGTTTCATTGGGTTGGGTTTTTAAGTCAGTTTTAACTAGCTAAATTAAATAGTTTGAATCTGTCTTTCAAGATTGTTAAGTTTAAAAATTCATTTTTAAGGTTACTAGTAAGAATGGTTAAAATCTTTGGTTCAAAAGTAGATTTCAAGTGTTGTTTGATTGAGCTGTCAAATCCTGTTTCTAAGTGTTGTTTTTATGTCCAATTGAGTGTCAAACTAGAGTAGTATATAGAGTCCCTGTTTTTTTATGTGTCTTTTCAAAAATGCCAAATGTTGTTAAGTTTTTCAAATGAAACTGCCAACTTTCAAGTCAATTTATCAGATGGTAAACTAGCTTTTTAGCTTCTAGTTTTTTGTGCACAAGCTCATTAGGAGCTTGTGTCAATTTGTTTTAACTTATTTTAAAATTTTAAGCTTATTAGCCAGCTTATTCATAAGCTGGCTTTTAGCTCCTTTTTCCTTTGTAAATTTCCCCTGGTGCAAAAGCCCCATTTGACAGCCCCTTGTTCTTGCTTATTTGCTTTTTAAACCTTGAACTTTTTGCTTTTCTAGAAAGGCCATAAGCCACTCTTTAAGCTCCTATAAGCTTAAGCCCCTAGACTCCCTCTAGGTGGCTTATTTTTGAGCCATAGAGTTGCTTTTGACTGCTTGCCACAGGTTTAGGCTTATAGTTTATTTTAGTTTTCTTACTTTTCTAGCTGTCTCTTTGGCTTATTTTAGTTTGTGTTAGCTTATTAGGTTTAGTTATCTTCCTGTTTTAGCTTATTCCATGTTCCCTTAGCTTTTATCGTTCCCATTAGCTTAACAGTTGCTTTTAACCTTAGTTAATTTAGTGTAATCTGTCTCTCCCCTTTTAGCTTATTTTCCAGCTTAGTTTCCCTAGTTTCAGCTGCCTATTTTTGATGCATTTTGCTTATTAGGTTAGCCATTCACTTAGTTTTGCTTATTTGCTCATATTTGCTTATATGTCCATTAAATTGTGCACTAGTTAGCTTAAAATTAATCCCCATAGAGGCCCCTTTGGATTGTTTGCCTACCTTCTAGCTTACGGTTTATTTTTAGATTTGTGTCTTATTAGTCTGTTTCTTTTTGCTTATTTATGTTGATTCTGGCTTATTAGGTTTAGAGGGCTTAACTGCTTAGCGTGTATCCTTTACTTATTTGCTTGTTTTTTTTTAAGACAAAAAGATAAGCCATTTGTACCCTTAGTCATTTTAAGTTTTCTGTCCGCTTTTCATTAAGCTTTTCCAGCTTATTTTGAAGGATTCATAAATAGTTGTAGTTGAGAAAAGTGATTACTTTCATGTTCTTGTTAAATTTATGCAAAAAGTTAAAAAAAAAAAAATTACTGTAGCATGTTAAAAAGAGAGGTGCCCAGGACTCGAACCTGCGACCTCTCTCTTAAACACACACTCTCTTACCACTGCCCTTGGGTCTTTTCACATGTTATCCTTTGCACAATCAAATTGATAAAGGCACTTTGGCCCATTAAGCTCATAAGCCAATTCGGCTTATTTCCAGCTTATTGAGTTAAGCTGGGTTGTTCCTTTTATTTTTCTTAGATTCCTTATAACTAATTTTAATTTCCCTGAATTTTTCAGATTTTGTTATAATCATTTAGTATTTTTTATAATTTATTTTCTTTTTAAACTTAAAAAAAATCATAAAAAATAAAATATTAATCAGAAAAATATAATTTTTTTTTTAAAATTTTCTTTTTTCATATACTTTTTAGGAAAAATATAAAAGCTTTTGTAGAGTTAATTTTTCAAACTTTTGATTTTTAAAGAACGGGTCCGGGTGCGGTTTTTGTCTTGACTCGTTTTTGGGTCAAACGAACTCCGTTTTCGGTCTAGTCTTTTTCATTCTTCGTTATTTGTTCCCTAGAGTAGTTTAGAAGTGAAAATTTCTTCGTAGGGTTAATTTTGAAGAATTTAGGTTTTTCCCCCTTAGTTCGGGAATCGTGCTCTCGTTTTCTAGCTTAATTTCATAATTTTTAGGATTTTCTTAAACGTTTTTATTTGTTATTGCTTAATTTAACTTCCTGCACTCTCAAATCATTTCTCTCCTTCCAACTCAAATCTTCCGACTGTATCGATTTTCCAGTACAGCCTCGTTGGGGATAAACGACCCGGGAACATTCTATACTACTTCTCGGTTTTATTGACTTTGTTTCTAGACTATTCTTACTACATATATTCTATATTTTATTATATATTATATATATTTTAAGGTGTAGTTTGGACGAATCATGAGTCAAGATGTAAAACACAGAAAAGTGTGTGTGTGTCTAGGCGTCAAGTCCTCTAAGTGGACGCCTAGAATTTGTGTGTTTCAGCCTCAAGGATCTTTGATTCCTTGTTATAGTTTAGATAACATGTTCTACCATGATCAAGGTAGAATTGGGGATTATAGTAGTCATTGTAGAAAAGATAATGATGAAAAACCTTGTTGAATAACTTTGTTCATTATGCTATTTCCGCTATGCATATATTCTATGTTCATTGTTATTATCCTAGATAAATGTTCTAAACAAACTGAGCTTACAATGATCTAAGAAGTTCTATCAGACTCCACAATTAGTATCAGAGCCTCGTGGCTCGTGATGTCTAGGATTACAAGGTGTTATTGATGTCGAATCCATGAAGAAAAAAAGAAAATACAATGGTCCGAGGTGTTTCTGTTGGTGAATATTAGGGTTTTTCACAAACTCTAATTCTGTAGAAGGAGAATGCTAATTTATGACGGATTCGTGACAGCTTTCTGACACTAAAAAGTGTCGTCTGGATACTTAAAAAAAGAGGTATCCTTAAACAGTGGTTATATGTTTTGTACGGCTCGTTGGTGGTTACTACTGCCACGAGACATAGTACTACTGGTGATCGTAAATATTGGTGCTTTACTGACGCTAAAAAGTGTCTCAAAAAGGTATGGGAGGAAGGAGCACTTTATACTGCCAATACAAGTTAGTACTGCTAGTATCAGAAGGACAGTAGTAACCAGAGTTAATACTGCTAGCCTTATCTTTGAAGGTTAGTGCTGCTGCTTATGATTATTAGTGCTGCTTATGTAAGTTAGTGCTGCTAGGAGACGTTAATACTGCTAGTTCATGTTAGTGCTGCTATCACTAAGGGTTAATGCTGCCAGTTTATACTTAGTGCTGCTAGTATGATTAATACTGCTAGTATATTTTTAATGCTGCCAGTATTAAGTTTCTGCTGCTGGGGTAAATTTTAGCAGTTACTACTGTTGGACTTAAACCAAGGTTTGTGCTGCTCGTATGTTTAATACTGCCAATAGAAGAAGTTTTCTACTGTTGGTTACTACTGCTTGGTTTAAGGGGAAGCTAACAGGTTATGATTTTAAATGTTCTTAAAAGTTTAAAGGCTCGTATTTATTGGATTAATTGGTTACGAAGAAGATTGTTTATAACCTATTTGAAGTTGAAGTGGAGTTTCTCTATTTATTTGGATTAAATATTTGGTTAAAAGAAGGATTGTTTATCACTTATTTGTAGGTTCGGTAAGTCGCGATTATACTCTGCAGGATAATCTACGTTTTTATCTATATCTTATTAACAGGCTTTAATTAAACGTTGGTGGGAGATGGGGTTGTAAAGACTTTTGTATCGTGCTTAGACAACAATGTGTAATGCGGAATACATTAGACAAATTCTAGCTAAATGGTGTGTGATCTTAACTTCTATGGTGCTTCACATGCTCACATTTGCTATCATCCACTTTTTGTGGTATGTGTCACACTAGATGATGTTGGATTAGTGTTAAAGAGATTGGCGTCATATTTTATTTTCAAGATTTTATTTATATGTTTGAATGTCATCAGTGGATAGTAGACCAAGGAATATAAGGACACAGTTTTGGGTTGTTTTACGTTCCAGCAATCAAAATTGGTACTTTTACTTAGTATCCTTTTTCGTTCCGTATATAATTACATAGAATGTCCTACATTATAAAGAAAATGGTTTTAATGAAGAAAACTAATTTTAACACTCACAAACTATGATCTATCGTTACTAGAGATGAGGAAAGTATAGAGACGAAGAAAAGGAACAAAAAGGAAATATGATTATGGGGAGTGGGGTTTGACGGTTGACGCTGATTGGTGTCGGCAGGAGTTTAGAGTGGATACGCTGGAAGAGAGGGGAGTCGCAGAGTGAGATCCGCCGTGTACGGTCCATAGATGTGACGCTTACGGCAGAATAAGGTGGACATGGGCCTTGGTTACATAGGCTTTCCATGGACCTTGGCTACTGTTACCTATGTTATGTATTCCAAAATATTACTGTGACGAGCTATCTTTTCTATATTCTATTGAATTGTGACCGAAGACTTTTCTAGGTATTTTCACTTATTCCTAACAATCTTCCACCTAAGGAGTAATGAAGAGTATCTATGTTACAAAACACTTAAAACCTATCATACTATGAAGGTTCTTCATTATCTGATTACTAAGAATGACTTTTCCTTTGTACTTTGTTCTTGTGGCATATGATGTTGTGTTATATAATTTGACCTCCCTTTAGGCTTGAGCTTGTTCCTTTTTCCTTGTAATTTGTATGATAGAATGTGATACATAGAGGTTCTTAGCAGTTCATCAACCAAGCCTTTATTCCCGTCCGCTCAATCATTCAATGATTACTTGCCATCTTGTGTATATCTTGTGATTGTTGGAGACACCGACATGCTCATTCCTTTACTGATTTGTCAGACTTGAAAAGATTTAAGTTGCATCTTTTCTTAGAAATTCATTCAGTAACCTTGAAGACACTTCGTCACTTCGAGTAAAGACGTTACGGTATTCAGAGTATATCAGATATAATTCTTTGTAAGATTTCTTTTGACTTTATACATCATCATCCTATTCAATGAAAGAACGTATGGTATAAGAGTTGCGGAGTCTTGACAAAACAATTGTACCTTTAGACCAGCCTTTCATGATGTCTTTATGTTTGTCAGGTCGTGTGTACTGAGCAATGGTAGGATTTTCGATGATCTTTGTGTAGCCAGAATGGAATGCTAGGACTCTATCATCAGCTATAATTAGCAATGACAGTAATTACCAATTGTAGCTATTTAAACGGGGAACGCTTTATGGCTTTGTTCATTCAGCCCAGGTTTTGGTTGGAGTAACCTCCTTCTGATCCGTGAGGAATCGCACTGTGGTTCAGATAGATTCAATTTAAGTAGAATCTCTGACTGGTATTTCACGAGTGGGCTGTAGTATTGATTCTTTTCTAACACAATAGTATTAGATTCATCGTAATAAGCCTATGTTCTCGTTTATCGGTAAAGTCTCAAAGGCAGACAGCAGATAAGAGGTGTAAACCAGTGATTTACTCTTATTCACTCGATTTTGATATAGAAAAATCTGATAATTTGTAAAATCAACTCAACGTGTCATCTCGATAAAGTGGCTTTTGTGACAACTGTTGAGTGTTAATTATTTTCAAAATTTATCATCATCGTCAAACTCCATATCCTTGGAAATCAAGTTTGTATTATTATAGAATCGCACCATCGTTTCTTATCTACCGCAGTTTGTGTCACAAGAGTTTATTCATGAAAGAATTCGCACAAGTATTACCATTACCATGAGCTTGTTTGTTGTTGGCTTCAAGCAGGATTTTGTCGGTGGCTATCGGGGTTCATTGTGAAATGTTATTCACTGTCTAGATTGCTTCTGGCAAAATCAACAAGCGATATTCTTGCGTAAGGGTACTCTAATTCAGATATTACTTGACTTTTTTCACATTGTTATGAGTAATTAACAAAGCTTAATTAATTATATGACAAGTGTTTAATGAGATTAATGGATGATCTCTTTTTATGGTCTTAGACTCAATTGTGCTCTACTTTTATTTTTCTAGTGATCGGAGGTGGAGTGGATGTGCCACCTTTTTCAATATAACTAACTCGGAGTGAGGGAAGGGGGGGGGTGATAGGGTGGAGTTGAAAAAAAATATAAGATAGTCCATTAGAAATGAGTGTTCTCCTCGTTGAGTTTATGAAACCAATTAGTTCTTTCCGACTTTTGAGGGCTCGGGAGGGGTATTGTGCAATGCTGGTCACTTGGGATCCATGACTGAGTCTTCAATGTCAGACGACATCCTGAGTTAGTTTCTTGCTAACATGCCTTAATGTTTATTGACCTTGCTTGTATCGTGTTTTTCTGTCCTTAAGTGTTATGGAGGAGTCCTCTTCTTATTTTTTTACCCCTTTTATCCCTTTACTATTTACTACTTTTTCCTTTTGCTTTAATATCCCAACTATCAATTAGCTTTTAAACGCGTTTTCGTATTCCGTTTCTTTATATATCTACTTTTGAACACCTTGTTGGGGGTTAAAGGAAATTTACATTAACTAGTGGATATCCCTGGGTACGATCCCTCCGGTATCTTGGACTGGATCATGGGATCTGAATACATAACAGATAAACGCTCCTTTCTAAATTACATAAATTTAAGAAACACTATGGCTTCGCGGTTTTTTAGGTATTATCGTCTCGATCTCTGCACAAATTAAACATTGAAAATAACCTCTCAATCAACAATGTTTGATTATAAATATCACACATAAAGATTTCATATTAACTATTGAGAAGTTTTTCATCATCTCTAAATAAAAGCTCCCAGCCTTATAACTTGTGCATCGTCTTTAACGCGTAAGTACATTGACTTGGTGTGGTGTTCATTGTTTGTTGTCAATTTATTATTTGATCGCACTTTGTCCAAATTTACATTAAGCTCCTATAGGTTTAATTCACAATTTTTCTCCCATTATTCCAAATATGTTAATTCCAACTTGAATTGATCTTTTTGGATATTCGCAAAATTTGATTAAACGTTCCGAGGGATCACAGAATGAATTATCTTGTCTAGCATGATGTAAGGGTGAAAAAATTTAAATTGCATTCTCCCCTTCAATGTTTGAGGGTATTAATAAGACAGCTGTAGTGTACTATTGTATTTGAAAAGATTTTGGAATTTACTTAAGATTTTGATTATCTTAGAAACACATTTTTGTACTATCGAGCATCTCCTATTATCTACCATTAAGTCTACACTTTATATATTCACAAGAATGTATTTATACTATCTTGAAGGATTATTGGAACGTTGACACTATAGAATGTGAATATCTTTCTAATTATGTTTAGACTCCTTCGTACAATCCTCCCTAACACCAACGAAATTTCTAAGACTCCACCAATTAAATTTTTCCTTTCAAGAGGCTTGTCAATAATGATCTTTCTCTGTTACAATGCCTTATCTATTCTGACGTTAGCTTAAAAACTTTTCCATTTCCAACGTTATGTAAAGTCTTTGCATCAACATTTCGAGGATATTGAATATATGATTCTGATACATTATGGTAATCTTGAAGCTTGGTGGATATGGTGTTGATGTCGGTGATGAACGGTGTGCTTAGCTTCCCTCCTCTTTAACTCTCACGCTAGATGTCATCTTAAATTATTGAGTATGAAATGAGATTCACAAGAAGACCCTAGTTTTATCTTTCGCAACATAGTTAATGCAGAAGCCATTTCACACTGATGAGCAGCTCTATTAGCATATGAAATGCCCACTAAAGACTACACTATTTTCCGACTATGAGTATGACAGATAGTAGTGAATATTCAGTCAAGAAGCTCCTCATTAACCTTCTTTCTTTCAAGAAGATGTCGATTTGATCTTTCTCTGTCCAAGCACTCTTTGGCATTGCTTCAACTTTCTTTCCAAGTTATGAAAGTCTTTGCATCAAACTTCGAGGATAGAACATATTCAGATACATATGTAACTTGAGCTTGTGTGGTTGGTGTTGATGTTGTCTTAGCTTCCCCCTAAACCAACAATCCTTTCTTGAGTAGATTCAGAACTTTCTTGCAAGCCGCATCAAGCAGTCTTGATATATAAAACCCAGATATCCGAAGTACACAAATAACTTGAAACCGCAACACCAAAGTCAATTAAGTCCCGGATGTCACAATTATTCCCTCTAAGTAGTCGAAATGATAACACCTAAGTCAACTAAGTCCCAAATGTACACATTTCTTCTGGCCGGATACTGACTAACTGAAGGAATCATCATACTTATCATACCTATATGCACCTATTTTATCAAATATTTCTACTCCTTTTATAGAATAAGCTTAGTGATTGACCGGTTGGGTAAGACACTAATTGAATCAAAAAGAATTCTTCTCACGTTTTAAATAATTACACTCCAAACACTTCCCCCTATGGACTCAAATAATGCATACTGGCTAATGATGAGACGTCTCTTCCATCATGTGATGGAAATAGTTGTTGCCCGGAAATATTTCTACAAATACCTAAAATCAAAAGAAGCTAACCTCAAAAGACAAAAGAAGCTAACATCAATAGAAGGCCAAGGACACTATCAAGAATACATCTACTCCTTCCTCCTTGCTGGTTTTGACACGTCGGAATCAGCAAAACCTTACACGCATACATATTCGAGATCGTGTTTGAAGAATTAATAAGCTTAAATCTATTCCGTGAGAATCAACTTCAAGGCATTTAAAACTATGAAAGTATTTCCAAGCATTCCTAAGTCTTTTACAAACTATGAGGTGTTGGCAATATTGATCGTCTGTAGTTTAAAGCAATAGAATCTCGAGTCACTATTGTCTGATGTCAAACATGTCCCTATAAAGATTATGTAACCAAATGACATCTACAAAGCACTTGAAGTTTAATATTAATTAACTCCCCTTGAAATTGTTATCCGTCATTATCCAAAACTTTATCCATTATTTCATGACTTATTTTGAAAGACCATTTTACAAGATTGTTTGATGACGATTTATCCCCCTCAAATAATGACCCGTTTTCTATTTAAAGAGTTGTTGTCATTGTTTGAGTGGTCGAATTGTCTTTTAAAATCTTTTTGTGATTACTGAAAACACTGATTCATTATGAAGATAACTTTTTACCAATAAAAATAAGATTTCTCTTATTTTGACAAATAATGGCACTTGAAAACGTACACCCTATTTGAGTTTGGAAGCACGGGTTGTGATGCAAAGTAAATCACAAGCCTTTTCAATGGTCATAGAGTCAGACTTCTATGACCTGATGATTAAATTTCCCGTTGTTAGGAACAACTGTCTTTTAGACGACATGTTTTCCTCAAGGTGAAAAGCGGGTTACTATCTGAAATAATAGCAAGCCATATGGCATGTTTGAAAAACATTTGACTTTTGCACGAACTTTATTTATGTCAGTGTTGTCTTGTATGAAGACATTTCTAGGGACGTAAATAATATCGTTTGCAAAAGACATGCCATTGAAAAACTTCTTTTTGTATTTTTCTCATTTTTTAATTTTGTCTTTTGTTTTTATAAAGGTTTTATAAAATGAAAATCTTTTTGGTTATTCTGGTTTTATAAAATGAAAATCTTTTTGGTTATTCTGATTTTATATTTTTCTCTTTTGTTTTTAAAAAATTTTATAAAAATAAAAAATCTTTTTGTGTTTTTATGATTTTAGTAATTTAACTTAGGATACAGAAAATTTCTCTTCTTTTAAATGATAAAGCGACACTGTAGAGTACACTTTCTTTTCTTTGAGGTAGCGGAAGCTGAAAGTGTTGTCTACAGACACCATTATCATGAAGCACGGGTGTTGATCTGAATTAATCAACAGCCATTGTCCTTGTTCATCATACATAAATTCCTGGAACCTTTGGTTTCTAATATATCACTTTTTTCAGCAAACAAACTCCGAGTCTTTCTTTTTTAGGATTGCAAAATGTACCTGCACTTAAGTTATGACATTGAGAGTTTGATCGCATTTATAAGGGTTAGTGATATAATCATTTGAACCATTTGGGGTTCACAATCAACCTTTGTTGTGCTAGATGTGAAATGTTTTCTAGTTGGACCCAATTAGGACAGCTAGTTGTTAAAAATTCTACCGTCGGTATCAACCTAAGGTAAGATCTAGAGTTTGTGTTTGTTTTCTCTAATGCACAACGGAAGACTTCAATTGGGAGAAAAACTATGTCATTGTAACGATCTTTTCTACCTGGTTTCTGAGAATATATCGTGGGATCTACGGGTTTGTTACTGTTCTAGTCTTATTGGGTTGTAATCTTAGCACGAGAATTTTACTTCTTTTCAAGGGAATTTGGTTACACAGGCATCATGATTTGCATTAAAGACACACTTTTGACAAGTTGAGCAAACAAAGTGTTTGAAGTCAGAGAAAGGACTAGAATTCCTAGAGTGATCTGCTTTTGGCATAACAGTTGTCGTTGGGCAACTACTCTTAGATGTTGGCAAAACCCTAGATGTTTGATTATTGCTCCTAGGTTTTGATTTGCAACTCTTAGTAGTGTTTTGTGATTTAGCAGATGACATTACACTAGTTGTTGACTTTCTATCTCTTTCTTGTGTCTTTTTCTTAGCTTCCTCTAGATAGTAATTATGAACCATGTCATTTGAACTAATTTGCATATTTTAGAACTATTCTCTAGATGAGCTAGATCCAATCATATGATTTAGGTTTTACAAAATCAGATTCTATTCCCTTAGGCAAATAATGTTGAGTGACTGGTTTTGACAAATCTTTTCCACATCAACTTGGGAGGCAAACCGTGGTTTTGAATATTTAGGTCGTTCAGATTTAAACGTATTTCGGTTGTCTAAACAACTGATTGGTTTCTGGGTGGTTGTAAAACCGGTTTCCCCAAGATTGATGGTTTTGAAAATTTAGTATTCACGCTATTTTCTTTTAACTTTCTGAATTCGTTTTTCAACGCTACATTAGCAAAAACCTTTTCCTGAATCAGAGCCTTTTAAAAGATCTGAAATTTTCAACAGTCTTACTTTTTTTTATGAGCAATCAGTGAAGTTTTATGGTTCTTTTGTCTTGAACTCGTGTCTTTTGATAGAATCGTAAAGATCTTTGTAAGTCTGTTTTAAATGCTCATTTTCCTTATGCAACTTCTCATTATCTGCAAGTAATTTAGCCATACTATGTTCCAATTTGATATTGATCTTTTCAAGTACCTCAATTTCCTTGTTAATTGGCTTTATTCACGGGTTTCATTCAAAATTTGTATTATTGCCCGTCTTTTAAAGCTTGATTTTGATATTTAAGTTCCATGTTAACACAATGTGCTTCCATTCTTGAAAAAGTCTTTTGAAGTTGGGCAATGGACTTTTTGAGGAAAAATATTTTCAAGACTCGAGAGATTGGTTTGGATAATTCAGTTGTATGTTACCAAATGATTGGATCAAGTAAAGGACATGAAAACTTGACATTTTTCAGCATTCTGTCATCTCCTCTCACTCCTATGAACATATTTGTTTGAATCACGGAATGGTTTTTTCTATCAACCTTTTCCAACAGATGTGTGTCATAAATGGGTTCAGATTGCACAAAATGCTGTTGTTATTAGCAAGGTTCATGTTGAACAGTCAAGTTGTACCATCAGCTAATGGTTGTTTGTCATTCACGGAGTTGATATCTGCATCCTCAGCATGTGTATCTTTCCCGGATCTGCTGCTTGAAACATGCCTTTCTGATTCTGTCTCATTGCTTTCCGTAACAACCAAACCAGCATCTAATGCTGTACTCGAATCCACCTTTCCCTCTTTTGACTGCATCACTCTATCATTCACCCTTCTGTTATTTTCTCGTTTATGCTGTGCTCTTTCATCAATAGACTTCTTAACGGATTTCATGTGTTGGATCAGTGTATCACGGAATTGTTGAATCTCGGTTCGAGTATATTCTAGAAAGGACTTGCGTATCATTGCACCATCAAAATCATCGAAACAGTATCGAAAATTGATGAATGTCTGAAACTGTTTCATGAGTACTCTAAACGCACCAATGGATTCAGTTTCTTGAAATTCTTCTCTATCAAGTTGCTTTTCTAGATTATCCAAATTTAGTAACAACGATTCTGTGAAAGTCTGATTATCTTGATCAAATAGTGCCACACATGCCCGTTCGAATCCTCCCTTGATTGAAAGAACCTTGAGATGTGAATGAAGTAGGCGAAATGATATCATGCAACTTTCCTTTGCTTTGTCTTGCATTTGTTGCAACTGATACAGCTCTCTCTCTTGGAAATTAGAATTCAAAGATTCCATTGTAATTCGATGTGTGAAATGAAATTAAGGATCTTAAGTAGATTAAGTGATTTTGTTGTGGTTTGAAAACAATTAACGTTCACGGGAATTTACAAATCTATGATTTAAACCGAAAAAAGAATTAAATCTTTCGCGGGATTTTACAAAATCAAGAAGAAACCGTGAAACAATGATTAATTGTTGTTGAAATCGTTGTTGTTGTAGAAAAATTTGAGCTTTTGTTAACGATTGATGAGCTAATAGGACTAATGGTTAAAAAATTAAAAACTAAATGATTAACTAAAAAAATTTAGAAAAATAAAAGACTAAAAGTGAAAATGTTTTAACAAAGGAAGGGTAAATTTGAAAATATTTTAAAATCTAAAGGCTAATTGAAAAATGTGTAGAAAATTAAAGGTTAAAAGTGAAAGAGTTTTAAAAGCTAGGGGCGAATAGTAAACTATTGATTATCTAAGGGGTGTAAAGTGAAACTAGTGAAAACAAAAATGTTATAAGTGAAAACGATCAAAATTTAAACAATGTTAAAAAATTAAAACATGCACGTGTTATGAATTTCTATTTCAGCTTCTTCGTTGAGACATAAGTAAAAATGGTAACGATTGTAAATCTTGTCTCGCGGAGCGGTACGGATATCGTCGGTAAAAACCGAATATACCACGTTAATCGAAAAGATGTCACGGTTACGATGGTATAAGTCTTAAGTCCCGTCGTTGAACGTCACAAAAAACCATAAAACCGAAAAAAAACTTAAACGTGTATGATTTTGTTTCTGGAAATGACTAGTTCGATTCCTTCTATCTTTGCTAGTTCGGTTCCTTCTATCTTTGCTAGTTCGGGTCCTTTAGGTGTATGACTAGTTCGGCTCTTGTTGGATGAACTAGATCGGTTGAAGAAGGATAGTGAAATATCAAACACCTTGAGTGCACGTTACTTCGACTCTTGTATCAGGCGAGTTTGTAACAGTTTCAAACCTCAAACCGAGTAGACCACAATAAAATAACTAAACCAGAAATAAGCACTTATAAATAAGCTCGAAATAAGCTCTTCTCAAGAAATAAGCCACGATAACTTTAAAAAACTGTTTGAAACAACAAAGAGGCCACGAACAGTAGTCTAATAAATAAGCTACAAGAAAGTTATTAACTTGTTTATAAAAAAACGCATAAAAGAAGGAAACAGACACAGTAGGCTTGATTGCAAAAAAAATATATGGCTACTTTTACTTGTCAAACCAAAACGCACCCTTATTTTGACCAATGTTTGAAGATACTATAAACGAGGGTATTTTCCCGCGTGTTGCTACGGGATGATTATTAGAAGGCGAAAATGGGATGTCTGTGTAAGTTAAGCTTTACAACAATATAAAGCTTATGTGATATGTACATACCAATGTGCAACAGCCGCGAGATAGTAATGAAGAATTGCTCAAGTTCACTTAATACGATTTTCACAGTAAGCATAGAAAAAGTAGAAAAAATATATTGAAACTTTAGTGTTACTATTGAATGATCAGGAAAGAGATGTGACACTTCTGATTCAAATTATCTCTGCAAAATCAAAGCCCTGCTGGTCGAATTCTGATCCAAATTATTCAGAGATTCAGAAGAACATT
>BQNB010152908.1:0-15708 GCA_026074375.1 Tanacetum coccineum
TTTTATTACCCTTTTCGGTTATGAAATAATTGAAAGATAAAATATTTTGTGTAACTAGAGAACATTTTGTCTATAGCTACCAAAATAAATGTCATCTTGCACTTGTCACGATGTATGAGTTTAAAACGCAACGAGTAAAGAAATTACTAGCATATCCGCTAGGTATTTTTTTTGGACTCACATTATTACTTAAAGTGCTAAATACTCTTGTGGCTATGCAGACGATAAAGGAAGAATTGCATGCTAAAATTCAAGTTAAATGAGAGCATGAATGGATAGTCCCTCATCTACATAAGTAGAACTTCATTTACTCTGTTAAATACCTAAGTACATTGCTACTTTCTACTGGTGATGTAACACTTACGATGTTGACAAATCCAGTGGGAGCGTTGCGTTTTACTACTGAAAAGACACCCATGTGAGGTTGTCAAATTCAGTGAGAGCTACAAGATTTATTTTCTTGTTAGTTACCAATATTATTTTTAGCTTGCTTTGAAATAATTCATTACTTTCCGAATATGAACGACCGTAGTTTAAGGAAAATTGCATTTTATTTTATAGATAACGCATTGCCTTTCCGATGTTGCTTTCCAAAATGTTATCTATAGAATAATAATCCATAATTCCTTATTAAATGTGATGGTTTAAAATCTACTTGTAATATCTATGACACTATCATATTGTTTATACAATTGAGCGCTTGTCGTAGTGATTGTCTACACTAGATAATGTTGTTCCATACACAAGTGGGAGAATACTTAAGTGTGTGTAAGGAACGACATATAATAATATGATTATTGGTATCTCTTGACCGCAAGGTTCGAAAGCTAAAAATTCTACTAGGACTTAAACACACAAGATGTTTGTTGCCCTATTACACTCACATGTCAAGATATAATATTAAGCTACTTCAACTAATTGACTACATGTTTTAGTCAATATAATTATGGTTAAATTATATAATCATAATTATGAAGTATTAAATTAACTTAAAATTACTATTGAACTCAAGAGTTTGCATTCATAATTACTTTAGTTAGTATAATTATGTTTGCTTATTGAGACATAATTATAAAGTCCTTGAATTTATCAATGACTCATAACATAAAGTAAGTAGTAAAATTGTTATGTCTTCTTGTTAACACATGAACATGATGTCCTTGAATTATTCAAAGACGTGTAACGTATACTTGACATGTTCTGATTTCTTGAAACACATGAACATAGAGTAATTGAACTATTCAAAGAAATATACGTTATAGCATGCACTTAGTTTTATAATACTTTGTATTCAATATGGCTCAACCCTAATTGGTAAGTATTTGACCTAAAGAGCATCAAGTTATCATAGAAATTCTGATGTAATCTCACAATTCCAGTGCTCATAGAATACCACATTATTAATGGTATGTCTGATGTGTTGAAACAAACTATATTCACATTGTTTAATTTCTGATAACTTTAATTGCTCTACCTTCAAAATCGATCAAGGTTAGAAATTTGTGTCATGGATACACTCAATATAGTTTCAACCTAGAAGGTGTTCAAGACATAATCTATTTATGGATTGGGGATGAATCTCATTATGTCTTGATTAAAGTTTTAAAATTTGTTAATATCATATGAAGCATATTATTAACGAGCAAGAGAGATGAGAACTAAAAAATGCATTTTGTTGTCCCTTTTAAGAACAATTTATTGTTGCTTAAATACTTAGTATTTAGAGAATTATCTCTATTTACAAAAGTAAGTGGGAGCATCTAAAATCTTGGAGACATTCAAGAACAAAATACATAACCTTATGAATTCACTTACTAATGTCATACTAAGGTTAAACATGAAAATGTCGAACCAAAGTATAATGTAACTCTCATTCATAAATCCGCAAGGATACCTCATTAATGGAGTGATATTTTAATATCAATGCTAAGGAATATAAGTTAGAGGGTCATAGTAAACCTGCTAACTAATAAGATAAATTATCACATCTTAAATCTAATAAATATCTTAAAACTATGAATGAAAAGATGTAGTCCTTAAAAGAACAATCAAAGATTTGAGCTTGATTAATCTTTCACCAAACAGTTAAACTGTGAGGTTAGAATGAGTTTCTTTTGAAGATAGGCTCATAAGGACTAAATTGTATACATATTAATGCCTGACTGATGATAAGAGGTTTTAATTTTACTCAAACAATTGACTATGATTAAATCTTTTTTTTCTACACGCATTAATTATATAAAGATAACTAATTGTCATACTGGTTTTCTTGAATCTGACATATGACGAATTAAGGATTATAACTCTTTCCTTAATGATTACCTTTGCGAGGATGATATGTAATCAAAAGGGGTTATGAGTCTATATTTTCAATATGGCAATTAAGTTTTATAACTCTTTTTTTATGATTACCTTTGCGAGGACGGTGTGTAATCAAAAGATTATGAGTTTAAAATAATCTTTATAAAGTATACAAGATAATAGAATCTAAGTGTGGATTGGATCATGCATCTAGGAGCTAAGATCTTAAGTTTATTTACAATATGATTTTTTATTAAATTAAGATAACTCCTTAGTACACCTGACATCAAGTGGGAGCACTACATTTTTTCCTTAAAATTCATATGTTGTGTAACATAATGAAAGCATCATTCCATCTAAGCTAGATGTTAATCCTTAAGCTTGGAATGAAACTTCACTTGGGAATTTAGGAAATGAAATAAACGACCTTGGAATAAATGTTTATTAAATAAACATATGCGGTGATTAAGTCCAACACAATGCAATATATCATTGAGGCAAGTCTTAAATGATATATTTCACTTGAGATAATTTAATACATGGATGAAAACCTAGTGTTTTTAACTAAGGATTCATCATGTATATCTTGTATTGTGTTGAGACTGGTTGTTACTTTTACACATGAGCAAGATGAGCTAACAACAACAGTATCTAATTGAGAGTGTTTAGATGACTGTTAACAACAGTATCTGATAACGCTCAAATCAAGTATGTTTTGGGAGCATCATTCATACTTTTATATTAGTTATTTGGTCAGTTACCTATGGTTTTATTACTCGATTATGTCAAAATATGCTTTCTAATGTGATTTCATCCAAATACAGAAAAACAAGAAAATAAGAGACGAACATGCGGAGATTATCGCAAGTGTGAAGAATCCCATGTCAGGATCAAGTGCGGAAGCATCTCAAAAAAGAAGAAATCTAATTACGCAAGCTTCCAAGACCTGAGATCAAGTTGTAATGAAGATATGGTGAAGTACGAAGACCCACGGCCAAGCACAACTCGAACAAGAGTATTAAATGAAAGATCCAACAAAGTAATCTCACCAGCGACCACTCAGCCGCCCGGCTCTTGGAGCCCACGTTTTTCATTTCACTCTAGAAGAAACCTGAATAACCAAGAAGGATCTAGACCCTCTAAACAGACTTTGGACACCCCTTTAGGCCCTGGAACTGACATAAAATTGTAGTATAAATAGGAGACCCTTATGCCTCATTTTAACACACACCTCACTATTCTCCAACCCTAAACCCTAATCCTCATAGTTACCACTCATCCCCAAAGCCATCTAAGTCCAGGAAAGCCAAGAAGGAGGAAGGATCCCTCTAAGTCACAAGTTTGTCATTTCTTAGTTTACATTCCTTTAAGCTTTTGCAATACTTTTGTAAGAACTCTCATTATGTTTATGAATGCATTATTTTCTGGAATTATGTCTTGGTTTAATATGAGTGGCTAGTCCCTCTATGTGATTGGTTAGATGATGTTTGTGGTATGAAGATTCGATTATGATAGTGTGGCATGTTAATTCAATTTCAAGCTAAGTCTTAGATCCATTTGTTTTTATGTTCTAAAGTGGCATAGTTTTATCAACCGGATTGTTTGTTGAGAATATCATAGGCCGAAAGGGATATTGTTAATCAATTAATTATCGCCTTTTTGTCTACGATCGGCTACCTTTTGTATTGACCATTTCTTAAGCGGGTTGGTATAATTAGGAACATAATAATCGATGTCTATGGTTTGTGAAACGAACCGCGAATCAAACTCATAGAGGTTGTCTTAGTCTTGAATTTATTGATTGCACCTAATGCTTGTTTCTATCACTAGGAGTCTTGACGAAGGCAAAAAGTTTTAACAACAATAGATTGGATAGCCTCCAATTCTTTTAATCAACTTGTTAGTCTTTGCCACCTTCATATCGAATCGGATTCCCAAACTAAATCCAACCAAGTACATCTATTTATTATCGAATTACTTTCATTATTGTTTGCTTGCATCTTAGGACTTTTATCATCGAAATCTTTATCAAGTCGAAACACCTAAATCCCCGCGAACGATCCCGGCTTACCATTCAATATCTTGCTACTACGGACGAGTTCACTTGCTCGTATGTGTTGCTTAATAATTTGGTATACCGGGTTATAAATTTAAAACTGACCCGTATCGCACGCATCAAGTTTTTGGCGTCGCTGTCGGGGATTGGATCGTGTTTTACGATTTAGGTCTCGTGATTCCATTGTCCCTAGGTGCCACATTTTTTTTACAGAACCCTTGGAGCCGCCCGGCGCAGCACTCTGCCGCCTCGGCACAGCCCCTCGACGAGCTCTCTAGCCCCCCCCTTTTTTGCCCCCCCCCATAACCCGAAGGCGCATCACTCTGCCGCCTCGGCGCAACACTTCTAACCAAAAACTACCTTTTATTAAAATTCCAAACAAACTTTCCCCCCTTTTTTTTTTTTTCCCCCCCTCCGGCGCAGCAGCTTCTGACAAAAACCCACCTTTTATCCAATCTTTCTAATCCTTTTGGGTTTGATCTTATTTGAGTTTTTGCCCTTGAATGCCAACACGTTATGCTGGAAAAAACCCAATTACTCCTTATCCCGATCCCAAACGATTTATCCACCAAACCTTAAGAAAGAAAAAGAAGCGAAACCAGTTCATACCCATTGAAGACCGAGTTCCAAAAACCAAATATCTACTTTTTGAGAATCTTTTTGAAGCCGAAGTAGTCTATAACCTATTTCTTGACCTACCCTTCCTAATGGTCGACGATCAACCCATGTGGGGAAACAATCGGGCCGTAGCACCCACTCCCAGGGCCGCTATTGTCGCGGTTGACCTTGGAGATAACTTTACTGTCAAAGGACACCATCTTTCCATGATCAAAGATCGATAATTCGACGGACGCTCACGGGCAGATCCACACAAGCACATCGCCGAATTTATCGAAGTATGTGGAATGCTCCGTTATGTCAACACCAACGCGGATGCCATCAAACTAAAACTCTTTCCATCATCCCTAGCGGGAGAAGCCAAGATTTGCTTCAACGAACTAAGTCCCGATGTGATAACCACTTGGGAAGAAATGAGACAAGCTTTCGTAAGCCGATTCTTTCCACCCGCTATGTTTGACCGACTCATGGGAGAAATTTGAAGTTTCACCCAACAACATCACAAATCACTAGTCGATGTTTGGCTATGCATGAAGGATCTACTTCGTAGTTGTCATGGACATGGTTTAGGACGAGGAACCAAAATCCAAATCTTTTACCACAGACTAGACGAACTAACCCAATCTATCCTAGACGTCGGAGGAATTTTCCTCTATAAAACCCCAAATGAACACTACTATATAAAAAGCTATAAACACCCCCCCTAAAAAAAGATCGGTTATGTAAACCTTATCTCTATGACAAAAAACTAGTAGGAATGGAATGAATTGAAATATGTTTTCTTGAAAAAACCAGTTTTAATAACATAAATTGTATAAAAATTGGTTTTTTGGGGTGCAAACCACTCTTCTTACACAATAAAAGACACTGGTGTGTATGTAACAACATGTCTTTATGTGTTTATGTTATAGACATCATTTTTTATAAAAGTGTAAGTAATAGTCTTACTTTTACCCACACATTTTATAAGAGCGGGAGTGAAAGTTTAACTTGTATCAAGGGCTAATCAAGATTCGAAAACCGATTTGGTCAACAACACGGGACTGAGGACCAGACCAGACGAAAACCGATTTGGTCCAAAACACGGGACCGAGGACAGGAACGAAATGTTGGGTCCATGCCTGGGTCAGTGTTGTCCGGCTTGGATTGTCGGTCCGATCCGATCCAACAAAGCATAATGACCGGTTTTGCGTAAGACCAAACTAGACTGGACTGGACCGAAGACCGAATATGAGGAAACCGAGGGACCGAAGACCGGACCGAAATATGTTCGGTCCGGTCCGGTCCAAATTTTGATCCTGTCCGCGATCTATTATTCTCGGCCTTTGTAAGGCTCGTTATATTTACCAAGTCACTAATACTATTTACTAAATTTTGTTACAAAATATTTGTGTAAAAACTTTATCAAAATTAGAGACAATTTTGTAAAAACTTTACTAAAGTAATTTTTTTTAAAATCGTTTCACCCCTTTTCATATAAATTTCCCCTTTTCATTAGTTTCACCCCATTTCCCCCAAATTCTGTTGTCATTCTATCCCCTAAATTCGTTATACATATTCATTTTTCTATCCCTTTCGCTCCCCATTTCTAACATTCACATCAATCATTTCATAAAAACTTCAAATTGATCATCTATTTAAAAAATTCACATTAATCACAATCCGGAGTTAGTTAATTGGTAGTTAGGGTTTCGAATCTGAGTGAGCTAATCGGTAATAGGGGTTTCAAATCGGAGTGAGTTAATCGGTAGGTTGGTTTTGAATCAGAGTGAGCGAATCGGTAGTTAGGGTTTTAAATCAGAGTGAACAATGTTAATCTTGCTTATCACTATCAGGTTCGACTACCTTCGTTTGTTAGTGTCAGATGTGATGTAAGTTCTGTGTGAATTTTTAAGTTCATATTAAACATTTTGGGTAACTGTAACATTCTTGAATAGGAAGGTTTTGACGGGCCGGCCGCACCCAAACTAAAATCGCAACGGCGCATCGATTGTAAGGTATAATAGTTTGTAACATTACATGCACTTCAACTGTTCGATCAAATGCCTCAATGATATTTTATTAAGGGTTGTGTTTATTTTGGCTTATATAAGCCAAAATAAGCCATAAGCCTGCTATATAAGCCGAAACAAACACCCCCACTTATTATTAATTCTTGATAGTTCAGCTCATATCATTGTGTGTCGAAACAGGCTTGTGGGGATGTCAATAACAAAGTTTGTATCTTGAATGTGTGTTTATATGAATATGAGATTATGCGTAATAAGTAGCCGTGCTACGACTTGATGCTTTAATCGTACAAGCAACAAATATAAGATGAATTTTTGACATTAGAGACCCCAATTATTCACATCCTTGAAATCCTTTGTTTGTTCTATATAATGTAAATACATTATACAACCTTCTTTGTGTTTAAACTGTAATTTCTTGTCGTATTTCTTTTGCCACTTAATCATACAGAGTGTTAACATCGTTTTTGTCACTCAAAACACTTCTTAAACTGTCCTTTTATTTTTCATTTGGGACTAAGTCGTGACAGAGGGTTAATAACTATAATCATTTCGCAACCAGCAATTTGAGAAGACACACACGAAAAAACGAGAAATAAATTGCAACTTAATAAAAATGCAGCCTCTATGCATGATTGGAAAACACTCATTCTCCAAATACCATCTTTAACCAACTGTATATGTGTGTGGTGTCTCTCTATGCATGACATATGGTATTTCTCTCTATGCACGTGTGTGTGGTGTGCATTAAATTTCTTAACTCCACCGGCACTAATTTTATCTGATTTGTAATTCATTTTTCTGCAAATTTCCTCCCTTATTTAACAATTGCAATACCAGGTCTTATTGTCCACGTAATTTATTGTCTTCTTTTTTGCTAGGGGAGCTCCTGCATTTGGTGGTCCTGGGTTTGATTCTCAGCTGCAGTCCCCTGGGAATAGGTATCCTTTTTATATGTTTATTGCTCTTACGTTCATATGCTTCACCTCCCAAACGATAACCCTGTTTTTTCAAACCTTAAATCTTTATCATCTTTCGCTGTCTTTGTTTAACGGTGTTATATATCAGCTCCGTGAAATCTTTATATAGTTGGCTTTTTGTGCTTACAATGTTTTTGCAGACAACCGAATCATGGTGAGGGGATACATGCTTCTGTTTCTCAAAATGCCTGGCATACAATGAATCAGCAGGGCATGGTACCATTTTTTGATAATGGCATGCATGGTTATAACGGTCAAGTGGCTTATAGACCTAGTGACGGGAAATTTTCTTCAGTTTCGGTAATACGACATGTTGTTCATATAGGATACTATAATAAACTTATATTAGATATATTAGTCCTCCTTTGATGTATTTCATATAGGACAGAACACACCTCTCCTGATGGATACAAGTACTACTACAATAGCACAACCGGTGAAAGCAAGGTAATTTTTCATACTGTTACTATCAAATTGTTTTCTGTTTGCTTTGTGATCTTGATATTGGAGGTGGATCTTTGTTGATTTGGTCACTACAGTGGGAGAAACCGAGGGAATTGGCTCTGTTTGAACAACAACAGAAGCCTTAAGAACACCAACAACAAAACGTTGCTTCAATACAGCAACCCCAGAGTCAACCCAACTACAGCTTCAAAGTCACCTTCAAACGCAGATGCAAGCACAGGGGTGACACCCTCAACAATTGCAGCATCTCACCAGCCTTCAACGGTAAATTATCATTTTCATTGAATTGTTTTTTTAGTCTAGTTACTATAGTGTTGTGAAATGCATAAGTGAGACCTTGGATGTAACAATTTTTATTGACAAACCTGTTATTTTTGGTGTAATTTTTTTCATTGATGTTATCTTATCATTTCTTTATTGTTGTTCCAGTATCAAAATGCTGGTGTTGCAGGTCAACAAAATGTACAGGTATTAATATAGACCATTCTGTTTTTCCTTTTAATTGTTTATTCCTTAACTTATTATCAAGCGGAATCTTATAACCAAACGTAATTGTTTCAAGCTTTATTATTTTAGAGCTTTTCAACATGCCAGCTTTGCTTTTAGTTTTATTATTTTATCTCATGATAGTTCCTGAATGGTTAAAGTTTTATAATGTATTGATGATAGAGTATTCTTGTTGAGGGTGGTATTTGTGAATCACAACACAGAGCGTCATCAGACGGGCTTGGGTTACTAGCTCGCCTTAGAAATGATATGTTTATGGCCTGGCAAGTATTTTACACTCTTTTTTAGTTTTATCCTGTAAAGTTTTAAATGTTTTTTTACACATGTTAAAATCCATGTTGCGTTAAAATCTCAGTGTTCTGACTTTCTTTCCTCCATGTTGTGTGTGTGTGTCATGTTTTCTGATCCGTGTATTCTTTTATTCTGATCAGACTAATAGGATAAAATTTGATTTCCATATTATAGAGTGCTTATGGTTATATTGCTATAGGCATAGATCTTTCATTAATGTATGCGTATCCTCAGAGCGTGCAACTTGAGCAAACGACATCAGATGAGGACAAAACTTTGTAGTGATTTTAGTTATGATATTTGCTTCATTTTCGTTACAGGAATTATAAAATAGACTAAAAAGGAAGCGAGTAATGTTGAGCACATGTAAGTATTTGTTAGTTAGAGCAATCTTTTCCCAAGTTTCAAACGAGTAATGTTGCTAATAATCAAAATTTATAATCTCAGGTTTGGCAGCTGGTATGTATTGAGGTCTGATTGATATATGGGTTGGCTGCTCATCTTTTTTTAGCTCCGTTATATTTATTTGGATTGCGATAATCATGTACTCGCATTTCATACTTGAGAAAGATGCTCGTTTCTTGTTTGTGGTTAGGCAAAATATTTGGTCTATACCGATATATTATTGAAATAATAAATATGTTTGAATCTTAGTTTTTTTGTTATTAATTATTAGTTTTTTGTGTGTCATTAAAAGACTTTTTTCTTGTAGTGTTATATATATATTTGTTGTATTTATATTTCTTTATTTTGGTGGGTTAAATTTGTAAATTTTGGAATTTATTAAAGAATTCTATTTTTTAAAAAAATAGATTAAAAAAAGACAGGTTTTGAGATAAAAACATATCTTTTTACTCTATATAAAGACAAGTTGGATGTTTTTATAAAGGCATGTTGCGAGAGAACCAGTGTTTATTTCCAATAAAACATGTGTGTTTATTTTAATATGGAGACCAATTCTTAGGGAGAGAACCGGTGTCGATTCTTCTAATAGAGACTGGTTGAATAATCGGTTTTCATAGGTTTCGATCATGGAGATACCCCCCTCGTAGAGTGGTTTCAAAACCACTCTTTATGGGCTATTTTGACCAGTTTCTATGGCTTTTTTTGTAGTAGTGGAAGCACATCAGTTGCTCGAGGATCAAGTTCTTCTCAAACTCGATTGGTCGAAAGAGAACAAAACCAAACCCCTTTGTAAAACCGTTGCCTTCGCTGAAAGTGAAGATCATTCACCATTATTGGAAAAAATGGAAGCCTTAACGACAAGAATTGATTCACAATTCAAAGAGATCAGAGGAGACATGAAAGAAATGAGAGATGGATGCAACAAATGTGGAGGACCCCATCCATCATCGGATTGCGACGATAAACCTATGGGAGGACCCAAAGAGGAAGAAGCAAACTATGCACCCGGAGGATATTGAGGAGGATATCGAGGAAATTATTATGGTCGAAATTCTAGCAATTGGCGCGATCGTCATGAAAACCGAAACTCAAACCCCGGTGAGGAGAACCTGCCAATTCCACGTTTACCCGAAAAGAAACCAGACGAATCAGAATTCAAGAAAACCATGAGAGAATTCGTTATAGCACAAAAGACAACGAATGATTTTGTCAAAAACCAGTTCTACAATCTCAAAACCAAAGTCGAACAAGGACAAAAGAATCATCAAGCTGCGATTCAAGACCTTGAAACAAAGTTTGGTAGGATTTCTGATCAACAATCTTCAAGACCCACGGGTACGCTACCTAGCAATACCCAAACCAATCCAAAATCTTCAACATCAAACGAAAAACCTTACCGACCACCGCCTACTCGAAATGAGCACGTGAATGCCATATTCACACACAGTGGTAAGACCTATAACCCACCAGCTAACCCAAACACCAAAACTACCATCTTCCTTGACGATAGTGACGACGAGGCAGAAGAAGTCGAAAAAGAGGCAGAACCTCTACCCAAGAAACCAACTCAAACCGATACATCGCCACTCAAAGCCCATAAACAAAAAAATCCATATCCACAACGTTTGAACAAAGAAAAAATGGAGGCACGCTATGCCAAGTTTTTAGACATGATCAAAGAAGTCAGGATCAACATACCCCTAGTTGACGTCCTGGTAGGCATGCCTAATTATGGTAAATTTTTGAAAGATCTTGTAAGCAACAAAAGTAAGATGGAGCAAATCTTTGTTGCCTTCTTAACTAAGGAATGCTCAGCGATTCTTCAAAACAAGATCCTACCGAAGCTTGGAGACCCCAAAAGTTTTCTAATCCCTTGCAAACTCAGTTGAATATCTCGCCGTGGCTGACCTTGGCGCAAGTATTAATCTGATGTCGTATTCACTATATGCTGCACTTTCTGAAACAACTCTAAAACCTACAAGGATGAGTATCCGCCTAGCAAATCATACTTACCAGTACCCTATGGGAGTTACTGAGAATATGCTCGTTCAAGTTGGAAAATTCGTGTTCCCTGTAGATTTTGTTATCCTGCAAATGGAGGAAGATGATAGAGTCCCTCTACTTTTAGGAAGACCTTTCTTGCACACCGCCGCTATCATAAGAGTTAAGAACAAAGAACTCAATTTAGGAATTAGAGAAGATAAAGCCACCTTTCACATCGATAAAGCTATGCATCATCCTTATGTGAATGATGACACATGCTTTCGCATGGATGTTATCGATGAAATAACTGAGGATGAACTCGATGCTTTGCTCGACGATTCTAAACCATTCCTAAATACATCAGAAAAAATAAGCGAAACATCACTCGACAAAGAATTTAATAAATTCATGTCAAGGAATGTTCAAGAGGATAAAGTCAAAGATGATTTTGAGGAGTTACCACCAAAAGATGAACTAAGAATCAGGACATCTATCCAAGATCCACCAACCGATCTTGAGTTGAAACCTCTTCCAAAACATCTGGAATATGTCTTTCTAGAGGAAAATTCTCTTCTCCCAATAGTCATATCAGCTTTACTTGAACAAGATGAAAAGGAACAACTTGTTTCAGTTCTCAAGAACCATAAAGAAGCATTCACTTGGGAAACATCTAATATTCCAGGGATTAGCCCTTCCTTTTGCAAACACAAAATTAATTTTGAGGACGATGTCAAACCATTTATTCAGAGACAACGCCGACTTAACCCAAACATGAAAGAAGTCGTTAAAAAAGATATTATCAAACTTCTAGATGCAGGAATCATCTATGCCACCGAAGATAGTCCTTGGGTAAGTCCGATGCATTGCGTGCTCAAAAAAAGAAGGAATGACCGTTGTGACAAATGAATACAACGAACTCGTTCCAACATGAACAGTAACAGGTTGGCGTGTTTGTATCGACTACCGTAAGTTGAACGAAGCCACCCGAAAGGATCATTTTCTTTTACCCTTCATGGATCAAATGCTGGAAAGATTAGCTGGGAACAAGTTCTTTTGTTTTCTCGATGGATTTTCTGGGTATATTCAAATTCCTATCGAACTAGCGGATTAGGAAAAGACTACTTTCACTTGCCCTTATGGAACCTACGCCTACAAGCGTATGCCTTTTGGTCTTTGCAATGCACCAGCAACTTTTCAAAGGTGCATGATTGCAATTTTTCAAGATATGCTCGAAACCTCCATGGAAGTATTCATGGAGGATTTCTCAGTATTTGGAGATTCATTCAATTCATGTTTAAATAATCTAGAGCAGATGCTAATTCGATGTAAACAAGCACACCTAGTTCTAAACTGGGAAAAGTGTTACTTCGTGGTGACTGAAGGAATTGTGCTGGGACAAAAAGTCTCCCGTAAAGGACTAGAGGTCGATAAAGCAAAAATTGACGTGATAGCTAAGTTACCACCACCCACTAACGTCAAAGCCGTTAGAAGTTTCTTAGGACATGCTGGATTCTATCGCCGATTCATAAAATATTTTTCCGAAATCTCCCGACCCGTGACGAAACTTCTCGAGAAAGACTTAGTCTTTAGCTCCATGAAGAGTGCATCAAGGCATTCGAAACTCTCAAAGAAAAATTAACGAACGTACCTATTATGGTTTTACCTAATTGGTCGCTATTGTTTGAACTTATGTACGATGCAAGCGATTTTGCCATAGGAGCCGTGCTAGGCCAACGCGAAGAAAAACATTTTCAACCCATCTACTTCGCTAGCAAAACTCTGAATAGCGCACAACAAAACTATACGGTGATCGAAAAAGAGTTACTCGTCGTAGTTTTTGCATTCGACAAGTTCCGATCATACCTTGTTCTTTTAAAAACAGTTGTATTCATGGATCACGCTGCAATAAAATATTTGTTTTCAAAACAAGATGCCAAACCACGTCTTATACGCTGGATTTTACTGCTTCAAGAATTCGATATCGAAATCAAAAATAAAAAGGGAGCAGAAAACGTCGCAGCAGATCACTTATCGCGACTTGAGAAACCCAATCTTAAAGGACTCAAGGACTAGGAAATAAATGACGAGTTTCCTGATGAGTTTCTCATGAGTATCAAAACCGACGAGGAAGAGAGCCCGTGGTTTGCCGACTTTGCCAACTACCTAGTTGGAGGAATTCTAAGAAAATGATTAACCTACGCTCAATGTTGTAAGTTCTTTTCAGAACTTAAGCACTATTTCTGGGACGAACCGTATCTATTTAAAGCATGCCCCGATGGCATGATCAGAAGATGTGTTCACGGTTCAGAAACTCAAAAAATTCTAGATGAATGTCATCATGGACCCACTGGGGGACATTATGGACCATCGATTACCGCAAAGAAAGTTTTTGATGGTAGATTCTATTGGCCAACTATATTCAAAGAAGCACAAACTCTGGTACAAAACTGTGACGCCTGCCAACGTTCTGGTAGCATTTCACGAAGAGACGAGATGCCTTTAAACAGCATCCACGTTAGTGAAATTTTCGACATATGAGGAATTGATTTCATGGGACCTTTTCCGAAATCCTATAAGTTCGAATACATTCTTTTCGCAATTGATTACGTGTCCAAATGGGCAGAGGCCGAAGCTTTACCCACTAACGACGTACGAGTTGTAGTCAATTTCTTGAAAAAGCTTTTCTCTCGTTTCGGAATTCCGAAAGCTTTAATTAGCGACAGAGGAACTCACTTTTGTAATCGTCAAATGAAGAAAATCTTGAAAAGGTATGGAGTACATCATCGTATAGCCACAGCTTATCATCCACAAACCAGTGGTCAGGTTGAAAACACCAACAAAGCCTTATAAAGAATCCTTGAAAAGACAGTTAAGGACAATCCGTCTATTTGGTCAAGAAAATTAGATGACGCTCTGTGGGCATTTCGTACAGCCTATAAAACTCCAATTGGTACCACTCCGTACCGACTTCTTTATGGAAAAACGTGCCATTTGTTGTTTGAAATCAAACATCGTACTTACTAGGCCTTGTGAAGCTGCAATCCTAATCTTAAGGTTGCAGAAGAAAAACGATTTCTATAGTTGCATGAGCTCGATGAATTGAGACTTCAAGCATATGAGAACTCCAAACTCTACAAAGCCTGAACCAAAGCCTATCATGATAAGAAACTTAGAGTTAGAAAAGAATTTAAGGTCAAAGACAAAGTTCTCCTGTACAACTCTAAATACAAATTCAAAGCCCCAAAGCTTAGATCAAAGTGGTATGGACCGTTCATAGTCAAACATGGTTATCCATCCGGATATGTTGAATTGTATGACAAACATGGAGGAAGCTTCATTGTTAACGGACATCGTGTTAAGCTCTACCACGATGAGGAGCAGTTAAATGAACTTACCATAGAAGAGATTAACCTCATGTGTAAGGACGAAAGAATGAAAGCTATTCCATTCATGGCACCATTTCCAGCCAACTACCGTGAAACCATGCCATGGGCATCCGAAAAACCATACTTCTACAGTGTAGTAGAAAATACCTGTAACGAAGCTAAGCTGGATGATTTAGACAAAACTGGGAAAGGAATAATGATCGAGAATATTTTGAATCTCCCAAGCGAAGGGTCATCGCTTGAAAAGAAATGAAAGAAGCACCCGAGTCCGGCTGACGATTCACTCAAAAATCAAGCGCTTCTCGGGAGGCAACCCATGTATTTGAAAATTTTATTTTAATATATATATATATATATATATATATATATATATATATATGTTTGCATTTCTTTTGTATTTCAGATTCTTGCAGGAAATGACGCACTTGGCAGCTCAAGTACTACCGCAATGCATGAACACCTGGTTTTTTTTCTCTTATTTCCCTATTTCAATTTTTGCCATTTTGCCGCATTAAGGTCAATGCTAAATGTAAGTGGGGGGGGGGGAGAATAGGGAAAACAAGGTTGTTTTTAAATTTTTGAGCTGGCTTAAAAATTGTTTGCCCTATTAATCTAGTTGTTTTCATACATTAAAACAAGATGTGTCCCAGTAATAAGTGTATACACATGATAAGAAACCAATCAGAATAACATCAGTTTGTTTTCAA
>BQNB010152911.1:0-10579 GCA_026074375.1 Tanacetum coccineum
ACATTTGAAGTTTTTGTTTGAACCCGCGACCTTTTGATTGAATCAAACAAGCTTTGGTAAGTCAACTTCAAGTGTTCTTTCTCCTTAATTAATGACATCACTCGATGTTCCAACTCAATATTTTTAGTTTCAATTTCATCAAAATCGACCTTAACTTTGACTTCATCACATTCATTAGTCTCAACTCTTGACCTTTGAACCGAATCAAACAAATCTTTATAAGTCTGTTTCAAATGAGCATTCTCGATTTGTAATGATGCCATAAAATTCTCATTTTCTTTTTGCAATGTTTTCAAAGAATTATTTTCTCGAGACTTGTGCTGAAGTGCGATTTCAAAAGCAATACTCTTTGCCTCAAATTTTGACAAATCTTTTTCCAATTCAACAATTCTTTTTGACAATTCCTGTGTGACTTCAAATGCATCATTACAAACTGTATCAGCCTTTTGATTCTTAGTTGAAACATCTTTTGACTCTTTTGAAATTCTTTCAGTTTCTTCATGTAAATCCTTATTCCTTGTTTCCATACAAGAGGTTATGACAAGATTCTTGATATCTTCAGCTAAAGATGCTTCCAAGAGTTGATCCTTTAAAAGCTCATTTTGTTTGAAAGTTTCATCAAGATCATTTTCTACTGAAACAAAAACAACTTTCATTTCTTTTACATCTCTTTTAAATCGATTCTGAAAGACTTCAAAATAGACATGCCATTCTTGAAGAATTAATTTCGCTTATACGCAAACATCGATTAATCGAAGTTCTTCTTTAGACGTATAGAAAATGCTTTCTCGTTTACAATTCTTTTCTAGTAACTCAAACAATTTTTTGAAAACATTTTCCATTTCATTCAAATCCACAAGATTGGTTAGCATAGGCATGATGCCATGTTGGTTATGTCTCTCAGAAGAAACTTTTTCAGAAGATATAAAAGATGTTGGAAAATATGTTTGTTTAGCAGAAAGTTCTTTTTGGAGGAACAAATCGTCCTAAAGATTTGTTCTACTTTTCTGTAATCGATTGGTTTTATCTTTAACTCTTGAACTTTTTCATCTTTTTGAAACTCGTTCATTTTTAATTGACTCTTTTCAGCATCCTCAAGAGTTTTCTTAGAATCAAACACATCCAGTTGTTCATTCTTATTACAAAGTTCATAAGCACGATACAACTTAGGAATTTTGGCATAAGCTTGTGAAAGAACATAAGGACCGTTATATCCCAAACCCGAATTCCGTAAGTTGTCCTGAAAAGCTTTTTGTTCATTTGTAAGCAATCGAAGTATTTTAGTTGATTTGCCCATTTTACAAACAACGTTTTCAAGATCTTTGTTCTTAGCTTGTAACTGAATAATGTCATTAAGATATTTTTCCTCTTTGTCACGCTGTGTTTGATTGAAAATCGTTTGTGTCTTTTGATATTCCTCTTTTTGTCTTTTATAGTAAATAACAGCTAAGTCCAATTGGTCACGTTGTTGTTTTAGATCTCGAATGATATCTTGATTAATTTTATCCTCGTTTGATCCCATTTTCCTTATTTATCACAACGAACCCAAGTAATTTTCAACACAAACCCAAAAATTCAATCCAAATTATCTATTCAACTCGAAATATTAATCACTTCTCAAAAAAAATCTGCCCGCAATTTAAAATCGCGAACCAAAAATATTTATGCAATACTCAAATAACCATTTTGTTGACACAAACAAATAATTTGGAATTAATAACAACCTATCAATCCAAGTTCTTTAAACACAACCCAATACGTGTAAGTAGTACTCGGCTCCCCTAATATGATTTAGGTAGACACCAATTAGAAGCCCAATACAACCTAACCCTAATATGTTTAATATAAAAGACTATAAACCTAAACCTACAAACATACATCCAACGCCACCTCTTATTTTTTTCTTAACCACTCAAGATAAAACATAGATATGTTTTACTCTTATCTTTTACACAAACAATCACTCTTCACTTTGTCTGCTCCTAAAGACAAATCACACCAACATATTACTTTTCCTTGTAACACAAACTAATAAAACAAGACAAGATCGAGACTTTTGTCACAGGCAGGTTTAATATCCTTTTGTTTTTGTAGTTTTTCTTTGAATATCGAAACAAAAGAATGATATGGACACTTTTGTTCTTGTCTTTCCTTTTAATCTTCGAAAATTAACATGAAGGCTATGCCTTGAAAATCGATCTATGATGAAAGTTGCTTATCGTGTTAAGATCGTTGATGGTCTCTAATAGATTTGCAAAACACAAACCAAGAAACAAATCTGAGATCTCTTGTTTATTTATTTATTTTAATTTTTAATTTCTGTTCTTGTTGAAGTTGTTTGTAGATCTGTTTGTTTTTTTCTTCTTCGAGGAAAGATCGATGATGATTGGTGGTTCAAGTGTAAAGATCTTTATAGATTCTTGATAACTCTTGATCAAACACTGAGATCTTTATGTTTTGATTAAAGCTGTTAGTGTAAATATGTTTAAGCTTTCGTTTGGTTGGTTAAGATCTGTGATGATGATGTTTGTGTTTAAAGAAAATCTTTTACCGATTTGGGGTAAGTCCTACACAACACAAATATGAGATCAATGATTGATGTTATGAATCTGTCGAAATTAGTTCCGAATTTGTTTTCGAGTTTAGATGTGTGATGAAAGGTTTCACTGTGTAAGGTTCTTTTAAGATCTATGAATTTATTAATATATATACACAGAGAACAATCTGAGATATAGATTATCTTTTATTTCTTCTTGATTTTAATTTTGATTTAAAACACAGATCTGATGGATCTTGAAATTCAAAATGCGTTTTGAAACTTCCAAATTTGTCCAGTTTGACCAAAAGTCAAACTCTCGAATTTGAAAGTCAAATTTTGATAAAAGCAGTTATAGATCCGAGTTTGACCAGTCAACGTTTTTATAACAAACTTTTTCCGAGTTTGACCAGTCAAACATCCGATTTTGAGTATTGTAACAACTTTTACTGAATTTTGACTTAAAAGACTGCTGAATATAAAAAATAAGCACAAATAAGCAAATTTTGTACTGATTTAGCCACGATTCTTATGATAAAACCGTAAGCAATCAATCTCAGTTGCATAAAACATAACTGAAATTAGCTCAATAAGCACAAAAGTCACTTAAATAAGCAGTTTGATAAGAAATAAACTCACAAAAATAAGCTGAAAAATAGAATAAGCACACAAAAAATCAGAATAAGTAATGCAGTGAATTAGGACTGAATAAGCTCGAAATAAGCTCAAATAAGCTCAAAATAAGCTGTCAGAATAAGCTAACCGAATAAGCTCTCCTAAACAATACTAAATTGCTCCTGCACCTCTGATACCACTTGTTAGGTCTTGAATTTAGGATCAATAAGCAATAGAGTGTGTGTTTAGGTGTTGTGTGTGTTTATTCTAGAGAGAGAAAGATTAGAAGGTAGAGAGAGAAAGAGGAAGGAGTATGATTAGAGAAAAGATTAGAATGAGATTAGAAGACACTTTAGAGACCCCCCCTTACAAATGAGGTGGTGGTGGGGTATTTATACCTAATTACAAGGATGAGCAAGGTGCTCTTGTTTCTTAGCTTTTAGCTATTTGTCGGATCTCATGACTTTATTTAAGTAACGAGCCTATCACCTAACCTATTACCCAATATTATTTCTCTATTTATTACAAGACATTTATCTCAATAAGATCGTTAATTTTATCATTCCTAACAAAACTCAATAGCTTGGCTCCAGCTTTTATACCACTTCCCAAAAATCTTTCACAAAATAATAATTCAAAACAATAATTCAAAACAAGAATTCAAAACTAAATCCAGCTTACAAGCTTTTATAACTACAAAACAAGAAACACAAAAAGGCAATACTAGTCCCTATGGTTTTATGTTCCAGGAAGAGTTATTATTTCAACAATAAGCGTATGAAACATAAGCTAAAACCACATAAGCTCGTAAGAAAACAAAATTAGCTTGAACACACGCAAACACACTTTATCGTTCTTGCCATGCTTTAGTTGTATACTGGAATACTAGGACATGAGGATCATCACCAAGGTTGTAAAGTTTGTAACAATTAACATACTCAGAATTCAAAACATATTTTTGTAGCCAAGATGACGGTAACAAATGTTTAATCCAAAACAAACAAACAAACAACTAAATACCAACCAAGAAGAACATAATATTGTTTGATTACAACCAAGAAGAACATAAAACACTTGCAATATACACAATGAGGTAAATGATATAGCAAGCCGATAAAGCCCGAGCCTCCTAAACATTAAAAAACAAGACAAAGTAAACATAAACTTTGTAGGGTTGTATACATTGGCGGAGGATAGTGAGGGCTCTCTCCCCCCGTAAAATCTTCCTTACATTTAGAAATTTAATAGACTTTGGGTTTAATATATATTTTTTATATTGTGGCCCTTACAAATTTGGTAGCAAGATGTACCTAGTTTGTTGATTTCCTTTGTTTGTACTTTAAAATAATTGTCAATTGTTTCAATGTAATCATATAACATGCATGTTTATTTGTATTGCTTATTTTTTTATATCAGTACATTAATACTTTTATATATAAAATGTAACATTTTCATGTTGAAAGTTTTTGCCCCCCAAACAAAACAGTCAAGCTCCGCCACTGTATACCCATTATGTATCTTCCATACTTCCATCATCTCCTTTACACAAGTGGTATCTTTAAACTTGAAACATACCAACTTCATACGAACAATTTCAAAAAATTGCTTCCATAGATGCTCCTTTGATTTCTTTGGCTTTTAGAATAACCGTTAGTTGCGATCTTGCAAAATATAATATAGCGTTCCTGAGAAAGTAAGCCTATGAACAATGTTTAAAACTTATCTTCCTTTGCATCTTGGCTCTAGAAAACTTACAACTTGTTGAAGTTGATCTGACAAGCCTTGCATTTTTGCATAGTCTTTCATAAAATTCCACATATGAACATTCAATAAACAAAATGTGCATAGGAATCCAATTGATTTTTACAAAAACTACATGTAGCATTAATATTCTAATCCCCTGTCTTTAATTTAGTTTGTGATTAGAGTTTTTGACCAAAAACTAACCACAGTAAAATTGTTTGTCGTGGAAGAAAATGTATATACCATATTAAATCCCCTACCATAGTACTTCATTACCTCTTGGTTTCAACAGTTTCATACTCGGTGCATAATTAGTACACAACAAAAGGTTGTAACCCGTATCCTGCTGATTCAATGGGTTGATATTGTGCTTTATTTTTAGGCGTTTATCATGCTTTAATCGAGTTCATAACTAGGGCTGTGACGCAAGAACACCGATTTAATATTTATTTTTAGAGAAACCCTAATGCATAAGCTTTGATGCATAAGCTTTTTAATAGAGCATGCGCTATGCAAAGCTTTTTATTATTTTGAAAAATCATTGAATGACTTTCTTGCATTGCATAAGAAAGCTTTTACAATAGTATTTTACAAAGACTTGTAAATCCTAAATCGTTTAAAGCCTTGTACTAAAGAATATTTTTATTAATTTATGCTTTTCAACTTCTTATACAATGACATCTTTGATCTCTTTCTTAAAAGCTTTACCGTTGAAGTAATAGGCTGATAATAGTTTTGGAGTTTTGCTATGTCATGCTTTCGTTAATGTTTTGTTACCAACAAGTTATCTTTGTTGGAAAAATAGTTGTGAAAATGATTTTTCGCAAACTTTAGACATTATTTATATATGTATATGTTATATATTTTAGCTTGTAGTTTTGCGTTCTTTTTGAAGAGAGATTCGCAACGAGCTAAAGTATGTCCAAAATGGAGTTAATATGAATGAGATATCGTGTCTCAAAGTGAGGCATTTGGAATATGAAATCTAGGATTTAAGAGAGTATCTTACATTACCCCATGAAGGAAATGAGAAGGTGTTTATATAAAACTCTTGGTTTCTACCTTCAAATTCCTTTAGGTTGGGTTTACTCCCAACACCTACGTGCGCGCAGCTCCAAAAATTCGAGCTTGTGTGCGTATCTTTTGTCACAGATTCTGATTTTCTTATTAGTTTATTTTAAACTTCCCAAAATGCAGCTCTCTAATACACGTTTTCTAGCATTCTTTTCGATCAGAAGCACTTAATTTTCCGTGATCTTTTAGGCAAGTTTGTCAGGTCTGGTTGTACAACAGCTTTGGATGTTGTACCCTAGGAACTGACGATGAATCTGTTTTAAGGGAATCGTGTTAAACATGAGCGTCGTGCCATGACCTTTTACTGTTTTCCTTTATTTATCGCTCATAGTGTTTGTCTTTTGCTTCTACCATATTCTGTTTGTTTTATAATCTGTCATTTATTTTCTGTTACTTATTTATTAATTGTAATTAGATTTATTTTAATAAAAGTGTACATGTTTCCTTACAATCTTAAAACATATTCTGTGTTACAAAATTAAAAAACACTTTCTTAAAATTAGATTAATATTATTAACAGATTTTATATATTTAAACTGTCTTCTGTCGAAACTAGGATTGACTTTCTTTAGAAATCAGTTTTAATTAAACAAATTTTTAATTTACAGATTTGGAATTACAAATCTATAACAATTTTTTAAAACAGTTTATTTTGAAACCAATATTGAGTTTTTATTAAACTAATTTATTTGATTCGTTGAAATCAAGATTCTCATTTCTTTGAAGCAGATCTGGTACAAGTCTTTAGAAATCACGATTGAATTTCTTAGATACCGATCTATAAGTTTATTTAACTATTTGTATTTAATTTTTAGGATGACAAGCACTATTGTGACTACTCCTGTGAATGTAATTATACGTCGGTTACCAACACAGTTGCTAATCATGCTATTCAATGGGCAGAATTTTAAGAGGTGGCAACAGAAGATGTTCTTCTATCTCACTACTTTGAACCTTGCGTGGTTCTTAAAGGAGACTGCACCTCAGGTGGAACCTCCTAAGGAAGGTCAACCCTCTAATGCATAGGCTGCGCAAGCTATGGAAGCATGGAAACATAGAAACATTCAGACTTATTGTGTCACAACTATGTTTTGAATGGTTTGGTAGACTCTTTGTACAATGTGTATTGCAATACCAGACTGCCAAAGATTATAGGAGTCATTGGTACGCAAGTACAAAACAGAGGATGCTTGTACAAAGAAGTTCATGGTAGCTCCTTTTTTGGACTACAAGATGGTTGATTCAAAGAACGTGATCAGTCATGTTCAATATTTGCAGGTTTTGCTACACGACATTCATGCTGAGAGAATGACTTTGAGTGAAACTTTTCAAGTTGCTGCTGTTATTGAAAAGTTACCTCCAAGCTAGGTAGATTTTAAAAACTACTTGAAGCATAAACGAAAGGAGAAGAGTGTTGAAGACTTGGTTGTTCGTCTTCGTATTAAAGAGGGCAACAAGCTGGCTCAAAAAAACACTTATGCTCCTGATTCTGCCAAGGCTAATATGGTTGAGCATGTTAGGTAATCTTTAAAGTCCAATTCCAAGGGAAAAGGCAAAGACAAAAAGAAGAATGATAAGAAGAGGAAAGGGAAGGCTGAGTACCTTGCTCCTAAAGCTGGAATTGTGAAACAGAAGTTCCAAGGGACTTGCTACAACTGTGACCAGCCTGGTCACCGTGCTGCTAGTTGCAAGATACCAAAGCGGGCGACTCCATAAAAAAGTACACTACAATCACTCCAGAAGTTTAGGGGTTTATATATTCTATATGAATTTTTTACTGTGTAAAAAATCCATATAAGCCTTCCCCTGAACTTCAGAAGTGATTGTAGTGTATTTTTTTTATTAAAAAAGTACACCACAATCACTCCAGAAGTTCAGGGGTTTATATTTTCTATATGAATTTTTACTGTGTAAAAAATCCATATAAGCCTTCCCCTGAACTTCAAGAGTCATTGTAGTGTACTTCTTTAAAAAAGTACACTACAATCACTCCAAAAGTTTAGGGGTTTATATTTTCTATATGATTTTTTTACTGTGTAAAATACCCATATAAGCCTTCCCTTGAAATTCTAGAGTGACTGTAGTGTAGTTTTTTAAGGAATGAGAAAGAAAAACTTGGTTACGGGAACCGAAGGTTAGGACAACTACTTTAGTATAGCTACACCTAAAAAAGTGTATTCCTACCCTTTCCCCTTTCTGTCAATGTAGTCAATTCCCATAAGACTAATGTACCCTCATGCATACAATTTTCCAAGTACATTCTTCCTCCGACTTCTTTAGCTACTTTCGGCTTCCCCACTTCTGCATCTGTCGTATTTGGGAGAGCTTGCTTTGTAATGGAGCATTTAGCAATGCTAGCAGTCTGGTGAGGGCTGTCTATCTAGGGACATTTTAAGGTAGGGCCTGCTAGGCTTGCTTCTCATGAGATTGGGTAAGGGAATCAGAAATGGGCTCATAAACCGGGCGGGCGGGCTTTTGGGCACAAAAAAGAGAGGAAGTGGATGGCTGGGTAATTCAAGAACAACAATAAGAGAGGGCTCGTAGCCCGCCCCTCTCTTCCTCTTCCATATGCCAATTTGTTCCCTCAGCCCCAAAGAGATGCATAACTCTTTTTTTCTGTCTCGTACGAAGCAATGGGAGGCAAGCTATGATGGTAGGATGTGACCTTGCCTTTCGCCCTGCTGCCGCCGATCTAAGTTCTTTTGACTAAACGAAGTTAAGACTAAAGTTTCAACACTGAAGTTTGCAACTTTTTTTAGCAAAGCTTAGTTAAAATACGTCCTTCGGCTACCTTGGATCAAGGGTAGAGATAGGAAGTAAGTCAAAGGTAGATCAACAAAAGTCTTAGTACGGGAAGAGTCAAAGCGAGGGGAGAGCCTTTCTAAACGAAGGTTAGTCTAAGTAAGGAAATAGGCACTCTGCTCACATCGAAGTAACTGTTGTCTCCCTTATGATCGACGTTCTCTCCTCCCATCCTCTCCTCTCCCTATCGGTGGCCGAATAGAACTCTTCTTTGCCATTCTGGTTGGCTTAGGGCGGTCGAACTCTCCCCTCCCTTCCTTAACAGTCAAGTGATTTCTCATTCTCTCTCCCTCTTTCTATGGATAAGTGGGTTCTTCAATCATTCTAATGAAATAGGTTTGTTAAAGCTAATTGATCGAATTCTATTTTAGATTCCTATTCTACTCCAACCAGTGCAGAAATCTTAACCTTTTTAGGACCCTCTCTATGGCAAGGTGCTGCTCTACTCTTTCTACTTGCTCCCTCATGTATAGCGGTTGAGTACTTTGCCTCACGGTTTGGCTACCCATCTGTTAAAAACTAGAAGAGGAGGGGGTTGAATAGTTTCCCCAATTAAAAATTGATCAAGCAATTCTAGTTGATTATATTTAGATATATCGATGAAAGGATATAAATAACTATGTTAGCAAGATAAACAATAATAAAGGATATGTGACAATGATATTTATAGTGGTTCGGCTACAAGGACACCTTCCTTGCCCTACTTCACTCCCCGAGTCACCTGATGCGTATTTTCTTTTAAATAATAATTTACCAAGTTTTAAATTTATAAAACTCGATCTACCTGACAACACACTAACGGACAGAGAACCCGATTGTGGGTAGCATAGAATGGTAAATCCGAGGTCGTCCCAAGAGCTAAGTTGTAATTAGTTTTAATTTGAAATGTCACGTTTTAAAAATGGTTTTTGAATTGATTTGAAATGAATCTAAAATAACAATAAAATTAAATACTAAAAATTAAAAGGGTTTGCAGATATCAAGAGAGAAAACGTGCTAACCTAGTTACTTCATTACTACCGTCATGAAAATGTTTTCCTATGCAATGTCAAACTATGGTTAAATTAGTGGTTTCTAAGGTCGGTAGACTTGAATAGGTATATTTAGTCTATCATATACTTCTCGCGATTCCGATTCAGTCCAAATCATATAGAAGGTAGGATATCCAGGTTGCAGTGATTAATCCTAACTATTCTCAAAACTTATCTAATAACCTATATAGATTATTAACCCCCTCTAAAAAAGTTCCTGTGCCTTTTAAGTATATTGAGTCATAAGTACAAAGACCGGTTAGTTCCTACACTAGGGATGGAGTCATAGATCCTCCCTAGTACGCCCATATTGACATGATAATCTAATAATGGAGCAACCAAGGTCCTAACCACCCGTACTACCAAAACCCAGGGTTACACGATAGTCAAGGAATATCTAACGAAACCATAATCTAACAGGAAACAAACATCATAACAATAGTAATTACATAACTAGGCCAACACTTTAAGTGCTTAGCCGCTCATGGTAACGGAAACACAGTAAGAAATAGAAGTAATCATAGATTGAAAGCTCATAATTCTTACAGTATTTGTATTTGAATAATTAAATACAAAAAGTAAATAAAGTGTGATCTCCCTTGGACTCCAGGTGGAATTCTTTGAAGGTTAGAAGCCTTTGTCGCCTCTCTAATTGGCTGTGGAGGAACTGATATCGGAATAGCTTGAATGAGGCTGGCTCGCGCAAACTCACCCCTCAAATATGTAAACAAATACAAACATGTATAAATACACAACAAGGGACGAAATCACGCGAGAT
>BQNB010152912.1:0-15708 GCA_026074375.1 Tanacetum coccineum
AGTTTGATGAACAGAGACAAACTCTTAGTAAGGCTAATATAGAAATTGTAGCTTATTAGTTAGGCCTAGAATCTGTAGAGGCTCAATTAGTTGTTCATTAGAAAAATGAAGCTGTCTATGAAGAAAAGATCGCGGTCTTAGAATTTGAAGTAAAAGACAAAAAGTAATGCTATCACTAGACTTAAAAAAATCAGTTAGATGAAACTTTAAGAGAAAAAGATGATTTAAAAGCTAAACTAGAACAGTTTAAAACATCTTCTAAAAACTTAAATAAACTGATTAATAGTCAAATAAGTTCTAAAGATAAAACTGGTCTAGGATATGGAGATCAATTGAATGAAAATGATTCAAGTGGTAGTGAATTGTTTAATAGTGTCTTTGATAGTCGTTCAAGTGATGGAGATGACAATCAAACAAATGATAGGTTCAAAAAGGATAATGGATATCATGTTGTTCCTCCTCCTTTAACTAGGAACTACATGCCTCCACTAGCTGACCTATCTTTTGTAGGATTGGATGATTCTGTTTATAGGCCTACAACAAATAAGACTAGTGCTAGTGTGTCTCAAGTTGAAACAAGTACCTCTCAAACTAGCAATACTAGTGTAGAAATGCCTAGAGTTGAATCTGTTAGGCCTAGTGGAGTTATCATTGAAGATTGGGTTAGTGATGATGAGGAGGATATATTTCAGTCTGAGGATTCTCAAACAACAGTCAAACCTAGTTTTAAAAAGATTGAGTTTACTAAAGCTAGGAATGAACCTGTTAAATCTGATAAACAAGCTGTAAAACCTAGGATGGTCACTCAATCTCCTAAGGTAGATAGAAAAGATTGGAATGGGAAGATGACTCAAAAACTGGGGTTAGGTTTTGGGTTTACTAAGAAAGCTTGTTTTGTTTGTGGAAGTCACAATCATCTAATAAAAGACTGTGATTTTCATGAAAAGAGAATGCCTAAAGAATCTGTTTTGGGAAAGGGTACTGGTCATAGGGAAGTTAGACCAATTTGGAACAACACTCAAAGAATAAATCATCAAAATAAATTTGTTCCAACTGCAGTCTTAACTAGGTCTGGAAGAATACCAGTTAGTACTGCCAAGCAGTATGTTAATACTGCTACCCCTAAAAATAGAGTGAATGTTTCAAAATCAAAAATAAATACTTTTTCTAAGTCACATTCACCTATTAGAAGGCCTTTTTATAAATCAACAGTACTTAATACCAGGGCTTCAAAAGTAAAAGTTAATACTGTTAAAGTAAATGGTATTAATACTGCTAGGCAAACAGCAGTTAGTACTGTTAAGGGAAATGGGATCACTGTTGTTAAGGCCTCAGCAGGTTATGTTTGGAGACCTAAAAAACTGATTTATACAATGGCTCCAAAGACAATAGTGGATCATGGATCTCAAAAAGAGTAAATTATATTGATCCACAAGGCAGACTCAAGTCAATAGCGGCTTGGGTCCCCAAGAGAAAATGACTCTCTTATTCTTGTGCAAGGGAATCCACAACAAGCTTTAAAGTACAAAGGAATGTTCGACAGTGGATGCTCCAGGCATATGACAGGAAACAAAGCCTTACTTGCTGACTGTCAAGATATTGATGGAGATTTTGTTGCCTTTGGTGGAAGTACTAGAGGTTGGGACACTAAGATACCTCAGTCTGGTGGTCCCCCTATAAAGGTTGGTGATGAGGCTGTCCATAAAGAGTTGGGTGACAGAATGCAAAGGGCTGCCACTACTGCTTCTAGCTTAGAAGTAGAGTAGGACGGTGGTAACATTAATAGGACCCAATCTATGGCAACACTTATTAAGCCAAGTCCTTAGGGAACTGGTTCAGGTAGTGGTCCCAGGTTCCAAGAAATCACATTGGGGATGTAGATGCTCAAACTAGGTTTAAGGTTACATCTTAAAGTCTAATGACCCACCTCTCTAAAGAGTTAACACACTTGGAAGTGGGGAGGACAGTATGAAACTAAAGAATTGATGGCACCTTGTACAAACTTGTTTAATAATTAAGAGATTTTGGTGAGCATAAAAGAAAGAGAGAAGTTGTGAGCCAAAAACAGAAAGAGAGATGTGTGCTTAAAAACAAAAAGAGTAAATTAGTGAGCAAAAAGAATTGAGAGATATAGTGAGATGAAAAACAGAAAGAGAGTTTGTGAGAATCTAAGTTTATGATGGAAATGCTTGTTGGAATAGCATTGGTGTTTATACTGCTAGGCATAAACTTAATACTGCTAGTATTAAGTTAGTACTGCCAGGCATATCTTTATACTGCTGGGTGATGTTAATACGGCTAGGCTTAATGTTAGTACTGTTAGGCTAAACTTAGTACTGCTACATTACCGTTAGTACTGTTTGAGGCATAACAGAATTTCCTTATTTTAATATAGCCGTTGAGATATTTTCGCCAACAACATAGCCTATAGGGTTTGACTAATTGGAAATTCATGATCTTTCTATAAATTAGTAAGATTTCTTCAAGATAAGATCAAATTTCATTCAGTCGGTCAAATTACAACCCTAAGTGCTCTCAATATAATCTCAATTAACTTTGCCAAGCTTTCATACTCACATAAACGAGCTCATCCCAGAAGTTTATTCAATATTTTCTTAATCACATGGCTAATTTGGAGTTTTGCGACAAGCATAACATGGTGGCCTCTACAAAGTTGAAGGAAGTGAAGGGTTTCATCAGATCATTGATTTTCTGAATGCTAGTCACATCCAGTATGCCCTCACAGAGAATCCAACAATATATGTTTCCTTTATTAAGCAATTTTGGAAAACAGCTACTGCTAGAACAAGTGCTAATGGAGAGGTAGAACTAACTGCTATAATTGATGGACAAGTAAAGACTATTACTGAAGCCTCTCTAAGAAGACATCTAAAGTTGGAGGACAATGGTGGTGTTACTACTCTACCCAATTCAGAGATATTTGAGCAACTTGCTCTAATGGGGTATGTGACTGATTCTGATAAACTTACTTTTCAAAAGGGTCATTTTTCTCCTCAATGGAGGTTTCTAATTCATACTATCCTCCACTGCTTAAGCCCTAAGAAAACTGCTTGGGAGCAGTTTAATAGCAATATAGCAACTGCTATAATTTGCTTGGCCAAAAACAAGACTTACAATTTTTCAAAACTAATTTTTGATGTTATGGTTAAGATTTTGGAAAACCCACACATGTTTTTGATGTACCAAATATTTCTTCAAATCTGTTTTAACAAACAAAGGAGACTGCTAGGACCCCACACCAGAACCTATGTTGCTCATACTCTTACTCAAAAACTCTTTAGCAACATGAAAATGATTTCAAAGGGTTATTCTAGGGTAAACATTCTACTTTTTCCAACTATGATCAGTGCACCTAAAACTTCTCCATCCAGAATAACATCTTCACCATCATTATTACCTCAACATACACCAGTCAGTACCCCATCAACCTCACAACCACCAAACACTCAACCCACACCTACTGCAGAGGAGGCTGTTCTAATGCCTCATGAATCACCTCTCTATAGTGTTCACTTACTTGGACGTGATGAGGGTAGTGTATCACTAAATGAATTGACAGATCTTTGTACTTCTCTATCTAAGAAGGTTGGAGCTTTAGAGAATGAACTGCAACAAACAAAGAAAACCTGTAGTACTGCTATTACAAGGCTCATTTTAAGAGTGAAGAAGTTGGAACAAAAAGTCAAGACAACTAAAGCCAAGAGAAGGGCTAGGATTGTTCTATCAGAGGATGAAGAGGATGTAGAGGATTCTTCCAAACAGGGGAGGAAGATCTCTGCAATTGATAAAGATCCTACAATCTCTTTGGTACAACCTGAGCAAGAGATGGAACATGATGTTGGTATTGCTGAAGAAACTACATGGTTTCAAGAGGATGCAGAGATTCAAGAGAAGAATAGTGTTGATACTAAGATAATCCTACAAGAAGAAGAACCTACTGAGCTTGTGGAAGATCAGGGTGGTGGAAAAAAAGGTGAAAAAGAAGTTAGTACTGTTGGAGCAGAACATAGTATTGTCATTCCTAAAGTTAGTACTGCTAATATAGTAGTTACTACTGCTGAAGTTAGTACTGCTTCTGAGAACTTAGTGTATATCAGAAGGAGTGCTGAAAAGAAAAAAAATATAAGGGTAAAGGAATTATGACAGAACCTGAGCCTGAGAAGAAGACAAAGAAGCAACTAGAGCAAGAAAGACTTGGGCATGAAGAAGCTGTAAGGTTGCAAGAACAACTTAATGAAGAAGAGACTCAGAGGATTGTAAGGGATGCTGAAATAGCTAGACAACTACATGAAGATATTAATAAAGCAGAACAAGAAAGAGTTGTAGCTAAAGATGATCAAGCTCATGTCATTGATTGGAGTGATCCTGCAGTATTAAGATACCATGCTCAGCTGAATAGACCATACTCTGTAGCAAAAGTAAAGAAGAACATGGTCATGTACTTGAAGAATCAGGGAAGATACAAGATGAATTATTTCAAGGGAATGAAGTATGAAGACATTAGACCTATATTTGAAAAGGTATGGGATCAAAATCAATATTTTGTATCCATGGATTCCGAAGACAATGAAAAAGGTAGCAAAAAGAAAGCTGGAGGAAGCAGAAGAAAACACTTGCCAAGAAAAGAGCAGGTGAAAAGCAAAGTGATCAAAGTGCTAAAAGACAGAAGACAGAATATGAGAAGGAGAAGGAAGAACTTAAAGCCTATTTGGATCTGGTTCCAAGAGAAGAATTTGCTATAGAAATTGAATCTTTGGCTACCAAGTATCCAATAGTTGATTGGAAGACTCATGTTCTGGACAGAAACCTTTATGTATTATCAAATCATCAGAGCAAATGGAGGTTCAAAGAACTACAAGATTTTAGTAAAGATCTTGAAAGATTTTGACAGACAGGATTGTGATCTACACAGACTATAGAGAAAGAAATGTAAACATCAAGACCAGAGGATATGACTTGATGTTATGGGTAAGATCTGAAGATCTTATTTCAACCTTGAGAAGAAGATAACGTAGGAAAGCTCAACATGAATGCAATTAATGGATAAGCTGAAGACTATTGATTATGTAGAATTCATATTTTGATGATGGACATGGAATTGCCATTCACATGATGAAGAGAGAATAATTTATCCACTTACTCAAGAAATGCTATCACAGAAGTTACAGTGAAAACTAGAGGTTGATCAAGAAAATAAGATGGCATTTGAACTTCTAAGGTATATAAGATTACAAGTATAGAAGTAGAAGAATGTTTGAAAGAATCCTCTCAGAGTCAAAAAGCTTTAATTCAAGAAACTTGAAGATTTGCAAGGAAATCACAAGTTTAGGAGAGGATTGTTGGGAATTAAATGTCTACATACTTAGTACTGTCAACACAATAGTAGATTTGAAGGTAAATCACAAGTTTAGGGGAGGATTGTTGGGATTCAGAGCTTCTACACTTAGTACTGCTAGTTATAGTTAGTTAGTACTGCCAGTACATTGTTAGTACTGCCAGTATAGTTAGTACTGTTAGTATAATAGTTAGTACTGTTAGTTATATAGTTAGTACTGCTTAAGTGATATGCATGAGTTATATTAGGAATAGATATGCATGATCACTTGACGCGTTTTGTAAGCCCATTAGGGTTTTCCTTAGTGTATAAAAGGAACCCTACGGCATAGTTAGAGATATCAATCTTCAAAGCAAGATACAAGTTTTCATAGTTAGTTATTCTGTAACCTAGGCAGAATATTTACAATCAATATATATTCAAAGTTTTGTTTACATTGTTCTTCTTAGTATTACAAGTTAGATTCCGCATAACTTGTAGTATTCATAATCATAGTTTCTCACATAGTTAGTTTGGATTTATCCAAGTTAACTAAGCTTTAACAAGCTAAGAAGATCTATTCATTAGGACTCATAAGCCCTAGTAGATGGGAAGAAGGTAATCGTCACTAAGACAAGTGTGAGAAGAGCTCTTCAATTAAAAGATGCTGAAGGTACTGAATGTCTTCCAAATGCGACAATTTTTGAACAACTGACACTCATGGGGTATGAAAATCTTACACAAAAGCTTACATTCTATAAATCTTTCTTTTCACCTTAATGGAAATTTCTTATCTATACAATTTTGCAATGCCTTAGTGCTAAGACTACTGTTTGGAATGAATTTAGTAGCACTATGGCCTCTGCTATCATCTGTCTTGCCACAAACCAAAAATTCAACTTTTCCAAGTACATTTTTCATAATATGGTGAAGAACTTGGAGGGTGGGGTTAAATTTTAATGTATCCAAGGTTTGTGTAAGTGTTCCTGGATAAACAAGTTGAAGTAATGACCAAACATAAAGAAATTTATGTTATACCTTCTCACACAAAGAAGGTCTTTGCTAATATGAAGAGAGAAGGAAAAGGTTTTTCTGGGAGAGTTACCCCTTTATTTCAAACTATGATGGTTCAAGCTCCTGAAGAATTAGGTGAGGGTTTAGAAATACCAACTGATCCTCAACACACACCCACTATTATTCAACCATCTACATCATAGCCTTAGAAGAAACAACCAAGGAGGAAATAGAGGAAAGACACTGAGGTTCCTCAACCCAGTGGTTCTACAAAGTCTATCACTGATGAGGCTGCCAATAAGGAGCATGTACCTATACATTCTAATGATCTACTACTCAGTGGTGAAGATAGACTGCAACTTAAGAAATTGTTGGAACTTTGTACAAAACTGTCTGAAAGAGTTCTTGACTTGGAGAACACTAAGACATCTCAAGCTGCAGAGATTGCTAAATTAAAAGAGAGGGTCAAGAAGCTAGAGAGGAGGAATAAGTCAAGCACTCCAGGGCTTAAAAGGTTAAGGAAGGTCGGTAGATCTGCAAGAATAGAATCCTCTGAAGATGAAAGTTTGGGTGCTCAGGAGGATGCATCCAAACAAAGGAGGAAAATTATTGATATTGATGTTGATGCAAAGGTTACTTTGGTTGATGAGGCTCAAGGGAGAAATGATAATTATTTAATGTTTGATACAAGAGTTTTTGATGAGCAGGAAGTTGAGGTTGAAAAGGTAGTTAGTACTGCTAAAGTTACTACTGCCAGTGCTACAACAACAACTGTTGATGAGTTGACTCTGGCTCAGACCTTAATAGAAATCAAAACTACTAAACCTAAGGCTGTTACAACTGCTGCTATAACAACTACAACTGCTGTTACAAGACCCAATGCTAGAGGAGTTGTAGTTCAAGAGCCAAGTGAATTTAGAACAACAACATCATCTTCACAAACATCACAACTTCCACAAGCTAAAGACAAAGGAAAGGCAAAGATGATAGAACCTGAGAAGCCTATAAAAAAGAAAGATCAAATTTTGATTGATGAAGAAATTACTCAAAAACTTCAAGCTCAATTAAATGTTGAATTAAAAAAAGAAGAGAAACTTGAAAAACAAAGAGAAGAAGATGCAAACATTGCTGAATGGGATAATGTTCAAGCTATGATAGATGCAGATTATGAGCTAGCTGCAATATTACAGGCACAAGAACAGGAAGAGTTGACTGTTAAAGAAAAGTCAAAGCTATTTGTAGAACTCATGAATAAAAGAAAGAAACATTTTGCAAGACTTAGAGCAAAAGAACAGAGAAGAAAACCACCAACCAAGGCTCAAAAGAGAAATAAAATGTGTACCTATCTGAAGAACATGGCTAGATTCACTTACAGTCAGTTGAAGAACAAAAGCTTTGATGAAGTTTAGAAGGCTTTTGACAAGACCATGGGTTGGATAGACTCATTTGTATCTATGGATTCTGAAGTGGTGAAAGGAGATAAAGAGAAAGATGAAGGTAGTGTAACAAGAGCAGAAGAAAGCAGTTCTAAAAGAGCAGGCACAAAGCTAGAACAAGAAAGAATTAAGAAGCAAAAGATAGATGATGATCAAGAAAAAGCTGAGATGAAAAAGCATATGGAGATTATTGTTGATGAAGAAGAAATAGCAGTTGATGCTATACCATTAGCCACTAAGCCTCCAGTAATTGTTGATAGGAAAATCGTCAAAGAAGGAAATATGGGATACTTTCAACTCATAAGAGTAGATGGAAGTTTAAGGAGGTACTCATCGATGATTAAGTTGCTTTAGAACATTAACAAAGAAGACCTGGAAACACTCTGGAATTTGGTTAAAGCTAAACATGGGAATACAAGGCCAGAGGAGGCATATGAAAGAGTGTTATAGGGTGATCTGAAAGTGATGTTTGAACCTGATGTAGAAAGTAAAGTATGGAGAAATCTACAAGGATACAATGTGACAGTTTGGAAGCTATTTTCTTTAAGTGGAGTACATTTTGTGAGATTTCAGAATCTGCATATCTTTATGCTGGTAGAGAAAAAGTATCCACTCACATCTACAACAATCACAAAAATGCTCAACAAGAAGATTCAAACTGACCATTGGAATGAGATGTGCTATCAACTTCTTAAGCTCATGACAAAACAACTTAAGAATCCTGAAAGTGTTTGAATGCATCCTCTTAGTGAAGATAAAGCTTTTAATCAAGAAACTTGAAGATTCAGAAGATGAACATCAAGTTTAGGGGAGGATTGTTAAGATTAAAAGGCTTCATGATGATCTTCGAGTTAATACTACTAAGTTAGTGTTGTTGGTATAAAAGTTAATGTTGATGCTTACAACTACTGAAAGATTACAACTGTTAGAAGAGTTTCTACTGTCAGAAGGATAAAGACAAGAGAAAGGATTAAGATGAAGATTGTTTATCAAGATTACTTACGGGATAAGTATGAGATATTTTTGTAAAAGATATGCATATCTTATTAAGTTAGAAGATTTGTAGTTATCTATTAGAATTATAGAAGATTTGTAGTTATCTTGTAAAGGACTCCTTGGTGTATAAAAGGAGATCCTAGGTTATGGTTATCGACATACACATATACATTCATACATTTTGATATATAGCTTCAAGGTTGTAAACCCTGGTACTACACAGAGTACTCGTATTATTGATAATAATAATATTAGAGCTTTTTAGTGATATCATTGTTCATATAGTTTACTGTTTCATTAATATTCTTCTAAGTATTAAAGAGTAGATTCTGTATACTCTTTAGTATTCACAAAGTTTCTACCATAGTTGTTTTGGATTTATCCAAAGTAACTTAAGCTTTATAAGCCAAGGAATCGATCTTAAGTTGGGATCAACAAAACATATATAAAATTAAGGGGGAGCAAGTTAATGTTCCATATAATTCATGCTAAGTATAAAAGTTCTCTCCACAGAATTTTCATGACAAATTTTAATCACATGATATTTCAAAAACTAAGTGAATTAGTATTTAAAATAAAGGGAGAAATGTAATTAAAATGTGATCTTGAAAACAATAAGTGATCTAAATGACTCAAAAGGTGCTCTTTGGAAAGGTTTTATGGTTCGATCTTATACCCAACAACATTTTAATTTCATGACGATTCTGAAGTCATAAGGTGGTTAGGTTAGGTATTAGTCCTATGATCCAACCAGAACCGGAGGGATCTACTTAAGGACAATCCATAGTTAGAAATAGCAGTCCTTAGGTATGATTGGAGATGAATGAGTATAAGGGAATAATGCCGACTAAGATTGAGCTAACACTAGAAAAATCACAACAAGGTGTTAGTAATGACGTCTTGGTAAGCATTGAAGGGGCTGAAGAATGAAAAAGATATGTATGGATAAAGGGTGAAAATAAAGAAGCCCTCTCTACACCTTAGGCAGAAATTGGGTTAATACATAATCTATCGGTTTTCACAAAGATGAATTCTGATATTAAAGAATGACATCATAGACCCAGTGATGCAATGCACAACCCTTCCCAGTCATTCGAGTTTCTCTTAAAAGAAACTTGTCTCATTTGTCACGGAGATACACACAACTTCTATTGACTTTCTCACTCCGAGTTAGTTGATATTGAATAGGTGGCAGTCTGCTCCAGCCTCCGAGTACTAAAACCAAAACGCATTAATTGAGTCTAGAGCCAAGAGATTAATAAAATAAATCTCATTAGGACACATTCCATTACAAACACTTGTTGAACATCATCAAGTTCACAAGCTGTTAACAAGAGTCCTACGTATTATCCTTATGATTTTGCCAGAACATCCGAGTGATACTTAAGTATTCACCATGATGATAGAAATCCTGCTTGAGCCAACATCAAACAAGCTCTTGGTAGGTGACTTGCGCGATTCTATATGAATCAAACTTGTGTCAACTGGAAAGAAATGATGGTGCGATTCTATGTGAATCAAACTTGTTCCAGTAAAATGAATTGACGGTTTAATCAGAAAGATAGTAACTATCTGATTCACTTTTACCGTGTTGTCTATTTTAGAGACGCTCTGGTAACGAGAATGGCTAGTGCAGCTGCGAAACCCTGTCAAGAAGATTCATATGAATTCTATCTGATCACAGGCAGTATTTATACTGATTAACGGGGAACCATGGTTATTGCAACCTTATTCGATGAAGTAACAAACACACTCTTGTCCATATCTGTTGATTATCACTAACGTAAACTTGCCGGTTATACTGTGGTGGCGGTATCCCATTCCAGTTAAAGTCGGATTCATTACCACATGCTCATGCTCAAACTACAAAGACATACTATAAGTATCAAGATTCAAGTATCAAGAAAGCTCAAGTATTAAAGATAAAGACTTCTGCATACTCTGATATTAAAGATAATTCCTCAAAAACCAAGCTTTGGGGGAGATTATTATAGACCTTTCAAGAAGATGCAAAGTATGAGCATGTTGGTCAAGACACAAGATCGCAAGGTGGCAAAGACGATACAGACAAACAAGGAAAAGATTTAGAGATCTCAAAATCAAAGACGAAGTCGAAATACAATGACAAAGGCTCAAGATCAAAGATCACACAGAATGAAGGAACAAGCCTACAACATGATAAAGACCAAAGACTCAAGAACTCAATGACAAAGCAATCTCAACAAGTCTAAGGAAGCAAGATTCAAGATCTCACCTTAGAAATTCGAAGACCACACATTAGGGGAGATTGTTAGCCTCAAATATGTCTGTGAACATGGAAGCTCAGAATCTGCAGGAAGCCTCGCTTCTGTAACATTTCTTAATTTCAGGTCATTTTACGACTCCTAATATTCGTCACTATTTATTTTGGTCCGATACGTGTTTACTTTTAAATTGACTTTTAAGCTAAATCGCGTAGACTAGAAATAATCATTTAATATAAACGGTCATCATATAAATTAAGGTTTACATCAATAAAGTAATAAATAATTATTAACTTTGCGTATTTTATTTTTGTTGGTCACACAAAAGGTTTACGTTTCGCAATAAAATACATTTAGACACACCCCAGAAATACCTAGACTTACCTAGACTCAAACCAATACCCACATTTAAATCCTTAAACACAAATTTGATAAATTCTTGTGTTACAAACCCATTTAGGGCCGAATATGAGTTAAAAACCACAAACCATTCGTCCTTGGTGATTTGCTAGCTAACAAAATCTCTTAATGATCCTTAAAAGTACTAGTACATCCTTGGTTTAATTAATACTTGTCCTAAATGTTTCCTACTAGCCAATTACCTAATGGTTAATAACTATTTTTCTTCCTTATTTCCTTTGTGCCGCGGCTAAGCATGATCAAACACACAAAATCCTTAAGATTTCAAGTATCTAGCAAATCTTGTACAACATTTGAGTAATTAAAACTTGTACTTAAGTGGTTTATCAAGAAACCATGGAGATAACTAGAACCTCTAAACCGCCCCCATATGGTTCGTTCTAGCTAAGTGAGGACCAAGAGGGACTAACTAGCTAATGTGCCTATAAATACATACTTACAAGTTCACTTAATATATTTTCTAAAACTTCCAAACTCTTTCTTAAAGCTAAACTCTCTACATTACTCTTTATTTCATTCGGCTCATAATAACCGAACCATATACGAACCCATATTTGCTTCTAAGGATTCAGATACATTAAGATCGGTATAAGGATATCAAGAGGAAACAAGAGCTTAAAGAAATTGGGTTATACAAGCTATTGAAGCTTGAGTAATTATACACGATGGGGTTATACAGCTCGAGTGGTACATCATAATCCACAACAAGGTACTAGGAACCTTTGTAATCTGAAATAATAATCCATTCGTGTCATATTTTTTCATTCGCATTTTCTTTGTCTAGTTGATAGTCACGTAAATTTCGATTAGAAAACTATGTGAGCATAACAAGCATGGTTCACACACCTATTATTAAGCATATAATATGCCTTGTGTGGTGCTAACATAAATGAAATACGATTAAATATCAAGCTAAGGATTAAACGTTCATAGAAACCTACGAATGAGAACTAAGGTGTTCATGAGCTTGTTTTTGTTAAAAACACAAATCCTATACGTAAACATTCGATGTAAACAAAACCATTTGGCTTGGGAACGCGTATGATAGCTTATTTAGCGAATGCATGGCGTAATAATGATAGAATAAACGATAACTATGCTAACGAGATCTTAAACCCTAGAACATAATCTAGTGAACCAAGGGAGTGAGTTCGGGTCATATTGGGCCCAACAGCCTACTAAGAGGCCCAACAAGCCACGACCCATGAGCCTACGACTTATAAATAAGCTCTACGAGCTTATTAAGAGACTAGGGGTGCTTATTAGTTTCACACGAACCCCGTAAACCTACCTTAAGGAAAGCAAGCCGAACCCTAATGGCTCAATAGCCCACTACGATCCACCGCCAAGCATCGCTCACAATAAGCTTAAAACAGCTTAATTGGTGAACTTTAATAAGGTTTAGTTAGGCTTAATGACCCTAATATAACACTAATGGACCCTACATGAATGAACCAAAAAGCTTAATGGGTTATTTCGTTCCCTATTGGGCCCAAGAAGCCAATAGCGAACTTATTAGCTTATTGAATAAGCTAACCAAGAAACATACCCTAATGTGCTTAATAAGTCTAAGAAATAAGTTAAAATGCTAAGGAAACCTTTTAAATGTATTTCAGGTTTGAGTTAATGGGCTACACTACACGAGCCAATAAGCTCGAATAAGCTCCAATAGCTCACCAGAGCTTATTTTCAGCTTAAAACAAACTTAAATAGGCTAAAGAGACTTAGTGCCTTTGAATTCATAATTGGACTCCTTCGGATAACTTATTGGACCTAACAGAGCCTTCCCAATAACTTACAATAAGCCAAAATAAGCTCGTCCAAGCTTATTTATAGGCTGACCACAGCTTATTTGACTTATTGGAACTTAACAAAACATAATGCCACTGGTTAGAACTTAATTGGAGTTGAAATGCGATTTTACAAGTAAGGGACTAAAGTGTCAATTTGTAAAACTATAGGGTCAAAACTGCAAAGAACTGATTTTAAAAGTATAGGGTCTGTTTCTGTCATTCCTGGAACATAAGGGACTGTTTCAAACATTAAAGGACCGAAAGTGCAACTTTGTAAAGTTAGAGGACTAAAAGTGTAATTTTGGAAACTTAAGGGTTTAAAATGTAAATATTGTATATTTCATAAACTTAGGGGCTGTTTTGTAATTATAAGAAACTTAAGGGTAATTTGTAAACGAATGTGATTTTATAAACACTTAACGAATCGGATGAGTTATAATATATTCGGATATCTTCGGTTTCGAACACGCTTAATAAATTGATAATTAATAACAACGCCTATAACGTTTCCCAAGAGCCTCACATAAATAAAAATACCGATATACATTTGCACCACCAAACAATAGTTGATAACAGTATAAATAAACTAGAAAATTTATTATATATTATACAATTAAGGTCTTTACCTAAACCTTGTGGACTAAGACTAAGCTGTCTTTACTTAGGTATTTGACGGTGTGATTCATACTATGGATAGATAAATTATCGTTTTCCAGAGACCTATTTCTAAGGTGATTCCATAGCCCCCATGTTTAACAATTTTTAAATGATTTACATCCCTTGGGGGTGAGAACAAGCTTGTTTTATAATTTGGACGCAAGTGTACATTTTATACAATGATACTGTGTACCTAAGTAGCGATAACCCACTGAGCCCTTTATCATGAACTGTCAATCACTAGGTTGTGAGCGCGAATGTTATAAATAGATCTATTTGGGATTGACATCCCCGTTTGGGTGAGTAGCGCTCACTGTGCCGGGTTGCCGGACAACAAACGTATACCATGTCGGATTGGGATGTTGCGGGTTAGAACATCATTCACGGGCATTTATTGGCAATTTATTGCATTCATACATGTCGAGCTTCAGTGTCATGAGCTTAGGAAAACGTAATTACTTTTTATGATGTTTGCATTTGTTGCTTAATCATACACTTGGAAATCTTGCGGTCCTACTATTGATTTACATAAACCTATGAATTCACCAACTTTATGTTGACGTTTTAAGCATGTTTTCTTAGGTCAATAAGGCACGAGGTGCAGTGATACATTGGAAGTCAATAATTGAAGAGTCAACATATAAGATTTGGGGTCTTATTACATTTTGGGGACAATTGTTATAAACCGAAATCTTTATTTATACTGTTGAACAATTTGAAGCCATGAGCTTATGTAACAAACGAGTATTTTGTTAATCCAATGTATCTTTTTCAAACGACACGTTTAGTGGTCGTTCTCATATCTTGTGCTATTGATTTATGAAGTAACGCCCTCGGATATTTAACATTCTGCTGCAACCCAGATTTGGGGGTGTTACAGATTGGTATCAGAGCCAAGGTTATAGAGAACCAGGTCAAAAGTTTTTGTCTGGACTATAACCATTTCCAAACACTGTTTTCACAAATGGGATTTGAGAGGGACATACATACATTACTTGTTTGCATCCAGGATATATGCTTACATGACATACATTGTTTTAACATTAGTAGTTACTAAGTGCTTACATGATTGATTGATATACGTGTATATAAATTATATTACGTATATTACTATAAGACTCTTATAATTAAATCTTATAGATATAACATAGAGGTCACTCTTATAATTAAAGCTTATAGACATATCATACCGATCTCTCTTATAAGTAATACTTATATAAGTTATTTTCGCTTTTGCAGCAGTCATGTCTTCTGCATCATCCGCTGTCACCTACACTTCCGTCTACACCGACTCTGAGCCCGGCAGAGCCTTTTGGGGAGCCAAAGATGAGGAGGTATCTGAGGGAGGCATTCCACAGGTCATCATATTATGATACAACGGACTCCCTATACAGCCAGTAGCCCTACCGTCACCTGATTACATACCAGGCCCAGAGGATCCACAAACACCGCCAATTCCTCAGGACGAGGATGAGCGTGAGCCTATGTTCGTACAGGCACATGATCCTGACTACGTGCTAGAGCCTATATACCTTGAGTATATACCATTGGAGGATGAGCATGAGCTTCCGACTGAGGAGCAGCCATTACGTCCTGTTGATTCACCTACTGCTGAGTCACCCGGATATGTTGCTGAGTCGGATCCCGAAGAGGATCTAGAGGAGTACGAGGATGATGAGACAAAGGATGGTTCGGTTGACTATCCTATGGATGGGGGAGATGATGGAGATGATGATGACAGTGATTCATCTAGGGATGACGTCGATGATGAGGATGAGGATGAGGACGAGGAAGAGGAGGAGCACTTAGCTCCG
>BQNB010152913.1:0-15021 GCA_026074375.1 Tanacetum coccineum
ATTTAAGGTCAAAGTTGACAAAGAAAGACTCAGAAAGTCAAAACTGGACAATAATTTTGGGACGGAGGTAGTAATATTTTACAAAAGATTACATATTTGGTCCTTCTAGTAGTATTTACAACAATTAACCTAAACTATTTGAGACTTGCCACATTTTTTTTAACTTTCTAGTATATAAAGGAATGAGATAGGGTTTCTTCTCATTTTTACATATAACCTAGCCCCCATTTTTCCTCTCTCTTTTTCCGGCCAACTATCTGGCGCCGCCTCCGGCCAGCCGCCGCTGCCGCCACTACAGCCAACACCACCGCCGCTGCTATCCCACGCCATACCCCACCACCCTCCACAGCCACACCACCATTTACACATCTCCTCTACACCATCAACACCATCGTCATCCCCACTACCCTGCTGTGACCATCTTTCCATCATCACCACCTTAGCCACGCAACACCATAAGGGTGCGTTGGGTTTATGGCAGCACCAAGGGTGCGGGTGGTTTTCGTAAACACCACAAAAGGGTGCGTTTGGATCTGGCTTCAACACCTAAAGGGTGTGTTTGGTTTCCTTATCAGCACCACATAGGGTGCGTTTGCTTTTATGTGTAAACACCAAATAGGGTACGTTGGGTTTCTCGTCAGCACCACAAGGGTGCGTTTGGTTTGACAGAAAACATCACATAGGGTGCGTTTAGTTTTCTTAAACCACAAGGGGTGCGTTTTGGTTTCGATAAAAGCACCAAGGGTGCATTGGGTTTCATGGTAACAGCCTAGAGTGCGTTTGGTTTTGCTCAACTTTGTAAATATCGGCCAATAAAAATATGAAAGTTTTTATAAAATATAAACCGGATTAATGGTGGATTAGTTGGTTAAATAAAAAGTGTTATTTGTTATTTTATTTTGTTGGTTTTATAAAAATTTAGGTGCGTTTGGATATATGTTTAAAACTGCCCAAATAGGGCGTTAGTATAACACCCTCATTTTTGACATATAGCAGCGAAAGCTAATCTGGGGTATTATTTCATAGTACAACAACCATAATCATAGAAAACGACTCGAAATAGACGTTTTTAAAAGATAAGTTATCATTCATTATTTCATCAGAGTTTTTACAAACAGAGGTCCTAAATCTACATGAAAACATAAAGTTTGAATGATAACAGTTTAGCCATCTTTAAGTCCGTGCCACTCTGTGTCATAAGAAGTTCAGTTACCTGAGATAAACATGCTAAAAAGTCCAACACAATGGTTGAGTGAAATTCATAGGTTTATAATAAATAGTGTGATTATCATAAGAGTGGGTTACGTTGTTATACACCCATAAGTGTAATAATTGCAATGAGTACAATTATTATGGAAAAACAGTATTATTGCGTCTAAGCTCATGGCACTCAAACTGACTAGTGTATATATCAATAATGATATATATAAAAATAATGGCCCCCGTGTAGGTAATTGCCATATACCTATGAGTTTCAAATATATTGCGTTTGTTTGCCTATCCGGCTAACATAAACGGGATTTGTCAATCCCAATAGGCCTATTCACAATATTCGCGTTCACTCGCAAGTGATTAATGGTCCATGATGGTGGGGGTCTTTTGGCATAAAGGGACTTAGACAACAGATGCAATAATATATCAGGATAGCATACATTTAGAAAACACTTGTATTCATGGTTTATAGCATGTATCCCCCTCACGGGTTTATGAAATAGAAGATTTAAAAGTGAGGCTATGAACTCACCTTAACAGTATAGGGAAATCTGATTGATGGCAAAAGTATATCAAGTGAAAGTAACGGCTTCGTCACGTAACCTAGGGTGATATGTCAAGTCTTAGTGTGATAGTTTATGTTTCAAAACTTCATAAAGTTTAACGTATATCTTTGATTTATTAAATTATGGAAATATTGTATCGATGTTCGGGCTATCATAATCCAGAGGCCATGTAGTATCGTTTGAGGAGCCAGGGCACTTTAAATCGTAAACCCAGCAAACTCGTCAAAATGAAAACTCAAATGAAACCCTTCATATGAAATTCCCTAGTAACGTGATACGATAAGATTTTTAAGTTTCTTCAAAAGTTAGTCGATGATAAATTACGTTAAATATATAACGTAATTGTTTTATAATGCGTCGATCGGTGATTAATAACGATTAATATGTCGGGTTTAATAAATTAGGAGTTTTTTATATATTAATATATATTTTTATAATTTGTATAAAAATATAATATTTTATATTTTTAAGTTAATGATAAATTACATTAAATATATAACGAAATAATGCGTTGATTTATGATTAATAACGATAAATGTGTCGGGTTTTAATAAAATCGAGTTTTATAATATTAATATATATTTTTATAATTTATATAAAAATATTATATTTTATATTTTTAAGTTTGCAAAATTGGCAATATATACCCTTGGTTTATAAACTTTTACAACTTTAGTCCTTTATATATAAAGTATATATAATTTAAACCTTTAACTTTGAAACTTGGCAAAATAGGTCCTTATAGTTATAACTTTAGAATAATGACATTTTCAGCCCCTTTAGTTATAAATTTCATAAAGTTACGATATATACCCCTATGCATGGAAATATTTGCAAAACAAGTCCAAAAAGCCATGCAAGCTTATTTTAATATTCCAAATGATATTTGCAGGTTATAGCTTATTAGAATAAGCTAAAATAAGATGTTCTAACGTAACAAAAGTTTAGAAAAAGGATTCGTTAGCTAGAAAATCAAAACGGGTCGTTTTTAGGGTTTTAATAAAAAACACATGGGTTTGAGGATTCAAAGCTTCAAACAAGAGTTCATATATGATCTTAAGAGTATTATGAACATTCTAATACAGAATATAAGCTTATGGAACAAGATCTTAGGCTTACTTGAGCTAAAATGGGTCGAAATATGTTTTTATGACTCGTACGCCTAGGAATGGCTTCAAGACTTCGTTTTTCTTGCTTTTTGGCTTCTATTCTGAGCTTAGGGACTTCTCTTGATCTTCTATTGCTGCTAGGGAATGGTTAGAACTCCATTTGAGTGTGTGAGATGAGTTTTGAGGGATGATTTGAAAGGGTTGCTTGGTTCGTGTATTTATAAGGCTTGGAAACCTTTGTGCCCAAGTTTTCTTGTTATCTAAGGGTCAAGTGCTATAGTGTGATGACTAATGAGGCCTAGAGATGAGTATTGAGGGCTAAGGAGTTTAGCTTTGCAAGGTATATGGTGTTGGAGGGGTGTTTGGAGGTCACGGCTAAACAAGGGTGACAAGGTGGTGATGTAGCAAGCTTGGCAGCCAAGATTTGAAAGGGAGGTGCTTGTAAGCAGCTTAGGGCTATAGTAGCTTAGTCATAGAGGTGCTAGGATACTTGGTTGGGTTTAAAATGGGTAGAAATGGAGTGAAAAGGGTATCGGGTTCATTTAGGGCTCGGTTTAGGGTTTAAGGTTTTAAAATGTGGATTAGGGTTAGGATTAATGGTAGATTAAGGTTTAGGATTAGTGTTAAGATTGAGATTAGGGCTTAGGATTAAGGTTTAAGGCTTAGTTTTAGGTTTCTGGTTTAGTTTTTGGTTGAAAGTGAAATTAGGGTTTAGGGTTTCGAGTTTTAGATTAGGGTTAGGGTGAATTAAGGTTTAGGTTTAAGGTTTAAAATTCATGCATTAAGTGCTTGTACCTTGTGTTAAAGTGGTGGTAAAGTTTAAACATGATTTAGGAGCTTAAATGACCTAATTTAACTTTCTTGCATTATTGACTTGTACATTGAGCTTTAGATAGTTGTAACTTGATTTAGGAGGGAAAAGATATTCAAATGTTGTGCTATGATACTTGTATACATACTTTAAAGGCTTGTATATTCATTTTATATGTATACATTATATATAATTAGGGTTTTGATATAAACGTTAACGTTTAATGCTTGTTTTGATATAACGCTTTGAAAAGTACGTTAAATGGATAATGTACTTGGTAAAATGATATTAAGATATAGACTTGACATATTAGGATGTTTACATGATATAAACATAGATAGAGATGGCATTGGTAGAGGTTGCGTGAGCTCATTTACTTTAAAGATGCAATGTTAGGATTCAGAGCTTCTACACTTAGTACTGCTAGTTATAGTTAGTTAGTACTGCCAATACATTGTTAGTACTGCCAGTATAATTAGTACTGTTAGTATAATAGTTAGTATTGTTAGTTATATAGTTAATACTGCTTAAGTGATATGTATGAGTTATATTAGGAATAGATATGCATGATCACTTGACGCGTTTTGTAAGCTCATTAGGGTTTTCCTTAGTGTATAAAAGGAACCCTACGGCATAGTTAGAGATATCAATCTTCATAGCAATATACAAGTTTTCATAGTTAGTTATTCTGTAACCTAAGCAGAATATTTGCAATCAATATATATTCAAAGTTAGATTTCGCATAACTTGTATTATTCATAATCATAGTTTCTCATATAGTTAGTTTGGATTTATCTAAGTTAACTAAGCTTTACAAGCTAAGAAGATCTATTCATTGGGACTCACAAGTGGTATCAGAGCTTGTAGAGAAACTCTGAATAAGAAGAACTCATTCAGATCCAGATCCAGATCTTTAAATACAATACAAGATGTATGGTGAAGAACCTGCACCACAAATGGCACCAGTAGAATCTCCTCAAATGATATCTACTGTAAAGCTACCTATCCTCAAGAAAGGTGAATACACTCTTTGGAGCATGAGGATGGAGCCGTACCTCATAAACACAGATTATGGCTTGTGGCAAATAATCATAAATGGTATTGAACCTGTACAAAAAACAAAAGATGAGAATGGTGTTGAAACTAAAGTACCTCCAAAGACTGCTCAAGCTATATTGGCAAGACAAAAAGAAAGAAAAGCTAAAAGCATTCTGCTTTTGGCTATTCCTGATGAGTATCAACTGAGGTTCCATACAATCAAGTGTGAAAACCTAAAGAATTGTTGTAAGCTCATATTGTTTAGATCTTATATCTAGGATAAATTAATAACAAAGGCAGAATATTCAATACATAGAATCATTGTTATTAACACAAGGTTTTTCATCATTATCTTCTATGATACATGACTACTACAAGCCCTAATTCTACCTTGATCAAATGGTAGAACGTGTTATCTAAACTATAACAAGGAATCAAAGATCTTTGAGGCTAAAACAACCAAACCCTAGGCTTCTACAATGAGACTTAATGCTTAGACACACACACACTTTTCCTGGTGTTTACATCTTGATACACAGAAAACTATACGACCTATATCTCTTTATATACTAGAGATATTAGGTTTACAAAGGATAAGTATTAGGAAACAAACAAATCTTCCTAACTTTTATAATTACCTTCTAGGAAATCTTCTGTAATCTTCCATCTTTTGAAGAATTCCTCCTTTGTCTTTTAAGTCCTTCATCTTTCATATGTTTTGTCTTATCAACTCAAATATAATTCCCAACAATATTCCCCTAGTTGATAATGACAAAACCATATAAGCACAAACTTCCTTTGAAGCTAATATATATGAAAGAATAAGGATCTATGCAATTCCACCAAGGATCTGTAAGTTGCACATCTTCTTTGTAAATCTTCTTCCCCTTTTTGTCATAATCAAATAGGGGACTCTAAGTAGATGCAACTTTGATTTCAACAACCACAAATCACTATCATACTTCTAATCCAGCCTTCTAACAACTCAAATTACCCTCCATGACGCACCTTAAGAGAAATGAACTTGAGCAGTAGAAACTTAAACTAGCATTAGTAATAACAATTAGCAGTAGTAAAAACCTTCACCTCATGTGGTGCATGTAAATGGTTAAACATTTTAACAATAAGCTTCCCCTGAAACCCATATGTTAACCATTTCTTGAATGTAGGCTCTATGTAATGATTACTGATGAAGAAAACTAAGTATAACGAACTTGATGTAGAAGTAGAATAACCCAAACTTGTGTCTTATATCTTGTACTATCCACGTGACGTTAAACTTATAAATAAATCTGTGAAATATAATTAGATCGCAACCTCTTGACAAAATCCTCATCTTTTATGAGACACCGGACCAAAGTGATAGCAAATGTGAGCTTTGAGCACCATAAGAAAAATCATACACCTTTGCTAGATTTTGACAAGTCTTCGTCACACCGTTGTAAGCACGAACAAGTTACCTCCAAATGTTGTAAGCCATTTGAGATATGATAAGAACGCAAACCTGTGAAACCCCACTTCAACTCCAAATAAATGATAAACAACCTTCTTCGTAATCAATTAATCCAAGAAAATACAAGCCTTTAAAACGTTTAAGAACATTTAAAATCAAAACCAGTTAGCTTCCCCTTAACCGAAACATCTTGTTCAATTCGAGATCCAAACCATGTGTGTGTCATTCGATATCTGTCAAAGCTAGCAGTACAAACTTTCATTGCCAGCAGTACCAATTATTCACCCAACAGTACTAACAAAAACTTCTCGTAGTACCAATGTAACAAGAACAGTACTAAGTACTCATAAGCAGTACTAAGTATAAAGCTGGCAGTACGAAGTTCTTGTTGCCAACAGTATTAAGACAATATGAGCAGTACTAATTCTTCTCGTCAAGCAGTACTAACTCTACCAGTACTAATGTCTTCTACCAGTACTAAATCATCTTGGCAGTATAATCATAATGCTAGCAGTAGTATAAACAAATACCTTAGCAGTGTTAATGAGCATCAAACAGTATTAACACTTCCCCTTAATCCAAGCAGTATAAATGAACAATTTGAAGCTTGGCAGTACAAACGAGCACCTGGGCAGTACTAACCAATATACCCAAGCAGTACTAATATTCTTCATTGCTAGCAGCATAAACACGATTCGAGCAGTAGTAATGTACCAATAGCAGCCTTAACAGTATTATCGTATAAAGGCAGTATTAACAAGCATGAGTAGTATGAACAAATCATTGGCAGCATAAATTCATGTAACTGGCAGCATTAACTTTCCTTGAACGAGCAGTACTAACTTGTATTGGCAGTATAAAGTGCTCCTTCCTCCCATACCTTTTGAGACACTTTTTAGTGTCAATAAAGCACCAATATTTACGATCACCAGCAGTACTGTGTCTCGTGGCAGTAGTAACCACCAACGAGCAGTACAAAACATATAACCACTGTTTAAGAATACTTTTTTTAAGTATCCAGACGACACTTTTTAGCGACACTTTTTCTGTCACTAAACTGTCACTAATTCATCATTCTCACCAACTGCTAATGATTCTTTTCATAGAATAAGTTCCAAAGAACGCTTGAATTATGTAACCAATCAAAAATAATTTTAAACAAACTTCCTGTTATATCGAATTAGGGTTGCTAAAAAACCCTAATATCACCAAATTTGACATGATAACCAAGACATGAAATTCGTACCTCTTTTCCTTTATAGATGCGACACTAAAACACCTTGTAGATCCTAGATCATGAGCCTCATGGATCTGATACCAATTGTGGAAACCATATGATCGTTTTAAGCTCAGACTGTTTAGATCTATATCTAGGATAATAACATTGATCATAACATGCAACGGAATAAGAACATCAATGTTACTCTAACAAGGTTTTCATCATTATCTTTTCTATGATATAATGACTAATACAAGCCCCAATTCTACGTGATTAATCGTAGAACATGTTATCTAAACTATAACAAGAAATCAAATATCCTTGAGGCTAAACCAACCAAACCCTAGGCATCCACTTAGAGGACTTGACGCCTAGAACACACACACACTTTTCCTGGTGTTTACATCTTTGACACACAGAAAACTATATGACCTATATCTCTTTATATACTAGAGATATTAGGTTTACAAAGGATAAGTATTAGGAAACAACTAAATCTTCCTAACTTTTATAATTATCTTCTTGGAAATCTTCTGTAATCTTCCATCACTTAAAGAATTCCTCCTTTGTCTTTAAAGTCCTTCATCTTTCATATGTTTTGTCTTATCAACTCAAATATGGTCTATGTTGATCTTAACTCAGTTTACTAAAGCAAGATATGATTTTTGGTTACCTTATCACCCGAGAAACAGCTATTTGTATAAGTTGTTTGGTTCCATACACACTTAACGTGTTTATTAATTCATAAAACTAAACCCTTGATATATGACTACAACTATTTGAACAAATATTTGTCAATAAATTCTCTTCAATACTACATATAAAAAGAATTGCACTATCTCTCTTCTTTAATGTTTTAAGTAATACAATTCACAAAGCTTATAGTATAATCTTTAAATGCACAAAACTTAATTTTAAATAATACAACTTATAAAGCTAATAGTACAATCATTAAATACACAAATGTTTCATCCATTAAATGTCTCTTAAACATTAAATTAATACACATAATAAAGCATTTTGTATAAATATAAACTAATTAAATACATCAATTAATATTATTTTTAAAACAACTTTAAAATGAAAAATGCATATTATAAACTAATTAAACTCACAAAGCTTCATAAAATTAATATGTCAAGTTCATAGTTCATATAGTTTTAAAAATCGAACTCGACCAACCCGTTCTTCGAAAACCGGAGTCGCTACCAGTTCGCCTAGCTATTAAAAGCCGTGTGAAAAAGGAAGGTAGGAGGCCGGTTAAAACCGGAAAAAAATAGTAAATCAGGCCGGACTCGGGTCATTTTTTTTAATCGTAAGGTACCCGCCGCTGCAACGCGCGGGTTACCCTACAAGTTAATTCATAAAACTAAACCCTTGATCTATGACTACAACTATTTTAACAAATATTTGTCAATATATTCTCTAATAACACCAACGCCAAAGTGAAAATAAACAGAAATTAAAAAAGGTCGATCCAAACATTAAAAAAACTAATTGATAGCAGGGAGCGTATAAAATAGGATCTTAACCCGATTTAGAACTCTAAAAAAAGAAACACGTCAACGGTTTTATTTCAAGCTACGGCCACCACTAGAAATCCCGCTGGGTAACCTAATTCGAATTCGCGATATAGTAACACCACGCTAAATTCAAATTAGTCTCCAAGATCACCTCCTAAAATTGCCAATATTTAGGATAGCAATGGACAATTATTCTCAACAGAGAATAGAATTGTATTTCCTCAGAAAAAACTCTCTTTTCCATCCATGATTCACAAGTAATAACATAGAAGAAAAATAAGAAAAACTACCAACCCATGTTCCCCTAAACTTCTGGAAATAAGAAATTGACCAAATCCAATAAAATAAAATAAAGAACTAAAAATAGCTAAAAATAATAAACGTGGGGAATTAAGTCATCATGGGATCCAACTGGATCAAGTTGACCCAGGCCTGCTGACTTTGACTCGGGTCCAATGGACTTGTATCTGGACTGGCTTCTGATGGGCTTGAATCTGGTTCTTCCTCTTGCCTATCATCCTCCCGGTCTTCGGAAGAGTTTGTCCTCAAAGTTGGAAGGGGTTCGTCGGGATCATAGTACGGTTGAAGATCTGCCACGTTACAGAGTGGAAACAATTCCGACAGATCGATCTTGTAGACATTATCGTTCACCTTTTCTAAAACTTTGAAGGGGACATCAGATCGGGGGCTCAGTTTAGATCGACGCTTAGTAGGAAAACGTTCTTTCCGCATGTGTAGCCATACTAAATCACCGGGCTTAAAGAGTACATGTTTCCGCCCCTTATCTCGTCGATATTTAAAAAGCTCATTATTTTTGGTGATTTTGTCATGCACCTACTGATAGATGGCCTTAATCTCCATTGCTAAATCACTTGCTTCTTTACTAAATTTGGAGGTAGTGTCAAGGACAGCAAGGTCAAGTGGCGTTGAGGGGTTCAACCCGTACACTACCTTGAAAGGACTGAGGCCGGTTGTTTTATTCGGAGCCCGATTGTAAGCAAATTCAACCCGCGGTAACAATTCTTCCCACTGTTTCAAATTTGCCGTGATAAGGGCGCGAAGTAGTGATCCAATAGTACGATTGGTGACTTCCGTTTGGCCATTAATTTAAGGATGGCTCGATGTACTAAACTTGAGCTTTGTTCCAAGCTTCCGCCATAATGTCAACCAAAAATGGCTTAAAAACTTGACATCTCTGTCACTAACCATGGTCTTGGGCACCCCGTGTAGTCGGGACGATATCCGTGGAAATACAAAATTTGCCACCTTGAACGCGTCGTATGTAGTGCTTGCTGGCGTACCAAAAGTGAGCCCATGTTTGAGAAACCGATCCACTACTACCATACAGAATCTTTTGGTGCTGGGTACGTGTAAACCGGGGATGAAGGTCGAGGGATTAAGTCTTCCCAAGGTGCCAGAGTACCGGATGTGGCTGGTACAAGCCCATAGGGACGATAGTTGGCTCTTAGCTCGGATGACAAGTCGGCAGTTTAGCGTTTATCGTTGAATAAAATGCTTCAAACATCACGCTTGCGAGCTTGGGCCAAAAAAAAGTTAGCTCGTAAACAGGTGGGTCTGTTTTCTCGATATCCAAGTGACAAGATCCTCCTGATGCGTTTTCTTGAATCAGCGAGAATCGAAATGCTATGACGAGGGATGAAAAAGAGTTGCTGCTTAAATAACATCCACTAAAAACAATGGAATTCACCAGTGAATGAATTTGAGTCGCCTGGCAGTTGAAATTAGACACAAAAATCGGATCTTATGAAATTCATGACTGAGAAGTTCGAACCCACTAATTTTTGGTGTAGGTGAATAACGCAGTGTGTATTTGCGGGGGGATAATTGCATCGGCTCTTTGTATAACTTTCCCGATATATGCTTTGATTGTTAAAGTTAAAAACTTTGATAAGGAACTCCACCCATTTAGCGTGCCTTGGCTGCAGCTTGTGTTGACATTGAATATACTTTAGAGCTTCATGGTCTGAATGTAAGATAAACTCCTTTGATATCAGGTAATGTTGCCAATGATCTAAAGCTCGGATGATAGCATAGAACTCCTTATCGTATGTAGTATAACGGCGCTTCGCATCATTGAGCTTCTCACTAAAATAGGCTATGGGAAGGCCCGATTGGGATAGCACAGCCTCCCACACCAGATGCATCACATTCGACCTCAAAAACATTAGTGAAGCACGGTAGCGCCAAAAACTACGAGTGAGGAGAGCTGCCTTGTGCGTTCTTCTGAAGGCCATTTGTGCTTGTGGGTTCCATTCGAATGTTATAACTTGGTAACCTCAATCATTGGCGCCACAATGGTGCTGAATTTTTTTATAAATCGCCGATAGAAAGAAGCAAGGCCATGAGAGCTTCTAACTTGTTGGATAGTTTGCGATATTGGCCAATCTAGGATAGCTTGTATTTTTGTGTCATTAGTGATATTTCCCTTACGTTGGGATACAAGATAGCCAAGCAGATAGGTGATTTGGTTAGACAAAAAATATCATTATTTTTCAAGATCCCATATATTTCTCCCGAGCTCAAGGCACTGTGAAACAACCTGTTGATAGATGTGTTTGGATGATCCGATTCTGTCTTGTTATACACAAGGATGACGTCAAAATAGACAACAACAAATTTATTCAAAAAAGGTTTCAACATTGGATTCATCAACCGCATGAAGGTGCTAGGTGCATTTGACAATCCGAATGGCATAACGAGCCACTCGTATAACCCTTCTTTTGTTTTGAAGGCTGTTTTCCACTCATCGCCTTGTATATCATATTTTTGATCGATTACCCGCTACTCACAATCAACTTTAGAAAAAATGGAGGCACCATGGAGCTCATCCAGTAAATCATTTAGACGAGGAATAGGGAAACGGTACTTGATAGTGATCTTATTGATTGAACGACTATCCATGCACATTCTCCATTCTTCATTCTTCTTTGGTACTAGTAATGTCGGAACCGCACACGGACTAAGGGACTCTCGAATGAGTCCTTTCTCTAACAATCCATCAACCTGTTTTCGAATCTCAGTAGTTTCCTGTGGGTTAGTACGATAAGCAGGTTTATTTGGAAGAGCTGAACCGGGAATGAGGTCGATCTTGTGTTGTATGGAATGCATAGGGGGTGAACCGGGTGGAATTTCAGTAGGAAACACATGTGAGTAAGACTTTAGTAGTGATTGGACAAGTGGGTCTGTGTTTGGGTGAGGTTTGTTATCCTCTTCATCAAGTCCCAACAAAATAAACTCTTTAGCAGAGTGATATTCATGTTGTTCATATTTGAGAAGGGTACTCAGGGAAAGGGTAGACTTTGGAGGGGTTGTTGTGGGGTCAATGGGGGTGAGGACTATTTTCTGATTATTATGAATATAAGAATAAGTGTTCAATAACCATCGGGTATCACCCGATGGTCGAATCGCCAAGGGCGCCCCAATAAAACATGACAAGCATCCATAGGCATAACATCACACCAAATTTTATCTGCATACGATTTACTGATACTAAAAGATAATAAAACTCGGTGGTTTATGTTTATACCTTTACCTTGGTTCAACCAATGGATGACATAAGGCGATGGATGAGGCTCAATGAGTAAACCCGGCTTGGAGACCATGGTTTGGAGGCGACATTGGTACAACTTCCTCCGTCAATTATCACAGAACAAATCTTTTGAGCGATAGTACACCTCGTGTGGAAAATGGCCTCACGTTTCGAAGTTTTTCCTCTCGAACGGGTGTACTACTCAAGGCCCGCCGAACCACCAGTAGTTCACCAACATCAGGACCAACCACTTCCTCATCCGGGTCACTAGTTCGCACCTGATCATCGCAAGTTTCAACACCAAAATAATATCCTCTGGCGATTTCAAAGTCGGCGAGAGTAACTAGTCTTTTGTTTGGGCACTTAGAAGCTATATGCCCTAGTCCTTGACATCAGAAACATTTCCGAGGAGCTTTTGGGGTGTCGGTATGTGGGGAATTGATATTGACAGGCTTAGGGGTTATTGGGTTAATGGGTTTAGTTGGAATGGCAGGCTTAGTTTGTGGGTTGGGTTTGAAAATGGGCTTGATCTCTTGTTTACCTTTGCTTCGTTGTTGGGAATCGACTTTGTGGGCTAGGATTGTGAGTTCAGCTAAGGTTTTATAAGTGTGCAGTTCCACCACATTTGCAACTCGTGGTTCTAGTCCCCCAAATAGCGAACTAGGGTTTGAGGATCGTCTTCAGGTATGTCACATTTCATTAACAGGTACTCGAACTCTCGTGAGTAATCTTCTGCCGACCCTGCGCCTTGTTTTAGAGAGTGTAATTGGGAAAAGCTTGCCTGAATATGGTGTGGAGGAAGAAACTTCTGCTTCATCTTAGCTTTCATCTTTGGCCATGTTCGGATCTTTTCCTTCCCCATACGCTCTCGCTTTAAACAGACATTGGACCACCATGTTGAGGCATACTTGCGCAGCTTCAAGGCAACAATCTTGACTTTGTTGTCGTCCGTAGTTTCTTTGTAGTCGAATAATCTTCGAATCCACTCCACGAATTCATCCGGATCTAACTTACCATCATACTCAGGTATGTCAACCTTAATGTCATTTGAATGTCGGCCGCTATTTCCTTGTTAACCGAGTCACTGGAACTATCACCATTTGTTCTCTGGTTATTAGAAAGTAGCAGCGCTTGAAAAGAAGTAGCGCTTGAATCTGATCTTGCATCGCTTTCATTTGTTGCGCCATTTCCCGTTCGTCAGCCTCCATAGTATCCAAAATCTTCTTCAACTCAGTACTGTTTCGGGTTTCCTTAGCTCTGAATACCAAATGATAGCAAGGAGCGTATAAAATAGGATCTTAACCCGATTTAGAACTCTAAAAAAAAGAAACACGTCAACGGTTTTATTTCAAGCTACAGCCACACCACTCGAAATCCCGCTTGGCAACCTAATTCGAATTCGCGATACAGTAACACCACGCTAAATTCAAATTAGTCTCCAAGATCACCTAAAATTGCCAATATTTAGGATAGCAATGGACAATTATTCTCAACAGAGAATAGAATTGTATTTCCTCAGAAAAAAACTGTCTTTTCCATCCATGATTCACAAGTAATAACAGAGAGGAAAAAAAAGAAAAACTACCAACCCATGTTCCCCTAAACTTTTGGAAATAAGAAATTGACCAAATCCAATAAAATAAAGAACTAAAAATAGCTAAAAATAATAAACGTGAGGAATTAAGTCATCATGTGATCCAACTGAATCAAGTTGACCCAGGCCCGCTGACTTTGACTAGAGTCCAGTGGACTTGTATCTGGACTGGCTTCTGATGGGCTTGAATCGATTAAACAACAATCTACATGCCTCTCTCGATCGCATTAAACAGATATCTGGTTCCTCCTCTTGCCTATCACTAATTACATGTAGATGCCTTAATGTTACATGATTAAACAACAATCTACATGCCTCTCTCGATCGCATCACGCGACATCAACAAACCCCCATCTAAAATTGATAGTTCGTGAGTTAGAGAAGTAAGAGAACCCTGCAAAAAGACATATTTCAGGTTAGAAAAAAAAAGGAACTGTTTTACATATAGTACAAACGTATATTTTATGCAAAGCAAGTATTGCAAAGACTGGTCAATCACACATGCATCATTTCATTCATTTGTATGTCAATGTGCAGTAGAGTTAATAGAAGAGAGAATTGACAAAACTTTTTACTTATTTGAACTAATTCGATGCGAATCCTAATATGAAACTTAGAGATGAGACTTTTGACTCACTAGCCTATGCTTGGGTTGATTTGATTTAAGTTTTATCTAATGAGTCAAATAATTATATATTAGCTACAAGTTAAATAGGTCTAAAATTGTCCAAACCGTAAATAATTAATTGAGTTAAGATCAACATAGACCCATTATTTGTCATAAATCTAATGAATCAATCTCAACCATTCATTTTTTCATCAAAAATAAAAAAAAAACCAATTTTTCACCTCTTTTTTAAAATTAAAATATCTTACAAACGGTAAATCGTCACACGACAAAAAATACACCATCGCGACGAGTATTTTTTTATCTTTCAGTAGACGG
>BQNB010152915.1:0-15707 GCA_026074375.1 Tanacetum coccineum
TAAACACTTGAACTTTGTTCTTTTTGAGCTCAGAATGACTTCAAATGAACCTGCACATAATTCATGCTATTAAGTATCGATAGTTCACGAGAAATGATAAAATATATATAATGACGCCGCCAAAAACATGTACAATTAAGGCGTTATCAAATCCCTCCACACTTAGCTGTTGCTTGCCCTCAAGCAATTAAAGCGAGAAAAACAAGATCATTTATCGTGACGTGGAGAAAATTTAGATTTCACAAGTGTTTACTGGTTTAGATAACTTTTCAGGCATAGACACATAACATAACACCTCACAAAGGAATGTGTTTAATTTTTAATTCACTTGGGCCACTTAGATAGGGTTTATGATTGTGAAGACACTTAGATGCGCAGACCTAATCTAGACAGCTACCATAGGGTTGTGTAAGACACATAAACATAACCGATGAGGCATGAGCACCAGACAAAATCTCAAAGGGGCAGAACTTGATACTGATGAGGAAGAATAACATATACTGATCTCTTGTGTCGAAACTTAAGCCTTAAACTTTAAACTTTTATTTCTTCTTTTTTTTATTGCGATAACTAAGGCTGGCATGGAACTTCTTTCTTTCAACTTGATTTCTTTAGCGGAATAGCACTAAAAGGGAGTGCTGCAGATACATGAGCTTACTGGATTTATTTCACCTCATATCATATGATTTTGTCTATAAATTAATCTCATTGTGGTCTAGTAAATGATGATCAAGAACAAGTTCTAGAGCTACTAAATTACCGGCTCACTCGTATATAATTTTCAACCAATACCATTGCTCTAGAAAAGGCGACAAATTACAAATACACAGTCGTAATGACGAATGAGACACTTGCAATTGCATTCAAACCTTAACTCGAACAAGCTAAAGGCATCAATTATCTTAGGTACCAAAGGTGGATACCTGAATTCTTTTAAGGCTTTAAATTCTCACAGTTTAGTGGACTGGTTTTGTGCTAGTTATAGTGTCTATCCGGTTGGACTTGCCTTACTAAGAGCATATTTTATATTTAAAAAAAAAGCATATATAATAATTTTTTTAATATTTCCATAAAATATCAGTTGAAAATTAATATTTTTTTTGCAGGGCAAACATGGAGAGATATGATTAATTTTTCCTATTTGGCTCTCCTCCACACTTAAGTTGAACATTGCCCTCAATGTGATAACTGATAAACTAGAAAATAGGGAAAATTAAGGGAAAACGGTACTTCTCGGGGCATAGAGAAATGTAGCTGCGAAAGAGCTATCCTTGAGCATACGCCACAATTTTCCAGGCTTAACCTATATTACCTGCATAAGAGAAAACATACAAAAGCACACAAAAAGAAAATATTTTTGGGTTTTTTTAGAAAATAAAAATAGAGGAGATGAGTGGAGGAGGGACTCCTCCACACTTAAATAAAGCACGGGTTGCCTCCCGAGAAGCGCTTAATTTTTAAGAGAGTCGTTAGCTAGACTCCTGCTTCTGGAGTTCATTCTTTCGGAAAGAAGGGAGTGACTGCTTCCCTTTGGTCATTATAATCTTCTTCTTCATGATATAGCTTCAGTCGATGGCCGTTAACAATGAATGTTTTTCCATCTTTTCCATATAGTTCAACATATCCGGATGGATATTGATGTTTCACTACGTATGGTCCTAGCCAGCGAGATTTGAGCTTCGCATGTTTGAATTTATATTTTGAATGAAAGAGCAATACTTTGTTTCCATGTTTAAATTCTTTTCTCATCTTGAGTTTCCTGTCATGCCAAACTTTGGTTCTTGCCTTATATAGACGAGAGTTTTCATAGGCTTGATGTCTGAGTTCGTCTAACTCGTGCAATTGGAACATTCTTTTCTCACCGGCAACGATGACATTTGGGTTACAGTTTTTAGGGCCCAGTATGCACAATGTTCAGTTTCAAACGGTAGGTGGTAGTTTTTACAATATATGAGTTTGTATGGTGTTATACCAGTAGGTGTTTTGAAAGTAGTATGAAAAGCCCATAGAGCATCGTCAAGTTTTCTTGACTAAATAGCGGGATTTACTTTAACAGTTTTTTCAAGAATTCTTTTAAGGGCTTTGTTTGTGTTTTCAACTTGACCACTTATTTGAGGGTGGTACAATGTAGAGAATCGGTGGTTAACTCCATATCTTTTCATGGTTTTTCCCATTACTTTGTTGCAGAAATGAGTTTCTCGGTCACTTATAAGAGCTTTGGGCATTCCAAAACGACAGAATAGCTTCTTCAGAAAAGTAAAAACAACTTTGGCATCGCTTGTTGGTAAAGCTTGTGCTTTAGCCCACTTAGATACATAGTCGACAACGACTAACATGTATTCGAATTTGTATGATTTCGGAAAAGGTCCCATGAAATCGATACCCCATATGTCGAATATTTTGCATACTTGAATGTTGTTCAAGGGCATCTCATCACGGTTTGAAATATTTCTTGTCTTTTGACATGCTTCGCAAAGGCGAACTTGAGTATGAGATTCTTTGATGATGGTTGGCCAGTAAAAGCCTGAGTCTAAGACTTTTTTAGCGGTTGTATTTGGTCAATAATGTCTACCGGTGGGTCCGTGGTGACATTGATCTAAAATGGTTCAGGTTTTTGGTCCAGAGACACAGTGTCTGATCATACCGTCAAAACATACTTTGAAGAGGTAGGGTTCCTCACAGAAGTAGTGTTTGAGGTCAGAGAAAAATTTGTTCTTTTGCTGGTACGTCATTCCTTTAGGTATGATATCACTTACCAAATAGTTTGCAAAGTCTGCGAACCATGGTTCGTCTCTAGTGTCTATTTTCATGAGAGTTTCTCTAGGAAAGTTATCGTCGACTTTACTGTCATCACTGGTTTCATCATTTTTAATTCGAGATAAGTGGTCGGCGGTAACATTTTTTGTCCCTTATCTGTCTTTAATTTCGATATTAAATTCTTGTAAGAGCAGTATCCAACGAATAAGGCGTGGCTTAGCATCTTGTTTCTTGAATATGTGCCTAAGAGCTGAGTGATCAGTGTGCTCGCTAATCTTTAATAATACCAGATAGTATCAAAATTTGTCAAATGTAAAGACTATAGCCATAAGTTCTTTTTCAGTGATTGTATAGTTCTGTTGAGCTGCATTGAGAGTTTTGCTTGCAAAGTAGATTGGGTGAAAGTTTTTACCATCTTTTTGACCTAAGATTGCTCCAACTACGAAATCACTTGCATCACACATGAGTTCAAACGGAAGATTCCAGTTTGGCTTACGATCACAGGAGCACATGTGAGCTTTTCTTTTAACAATTTGAATGCGTTGTGACATTCGTCATTGAATTCAAATATAGTATCTTTTTCAAGCAACTTGGTGAGAGGACGGGTGATTTTTGAGAAATCTTTAATGAATCTTCGGTAGAAACCGGCATGTCCTAGAAAACTTCTAATACCTTTCATATTAGTGGAGGTGGAAGTTTGGAGATTACGTCGATCTTTGCTTTGTCGACTTTGAGGCCTACTTCGGACACCTTGTGTCCAAGTACAATTCCTTCTTTTACCATGAAGTGACATTTTTTCCAGTTAAGGACAAGATGTGCATCTTTGCAACGTTGAAGCATTTTATCTAGATTGTTCATATAAGTATCGAAAGAGTTTACAAGACAGAGAAATCGTCCAGGAATACTTCGACGGATTCTTCGATCATGTCATGAAAGATAGTCATCATGCACCTTTAGAAAGTAGTTGGAGCATTACATATATCGAAAGGTATTCGCCTATAAGCGTATGTACCAAAAGGACATGTGAACATTGTTTTTTCTTGGTCCATATGATCGATTGGTATTTGAAAATATCTAGAAACATGAACGAGGAAACAGAAGTATTTATTTCCTGCGAGTCTTTCTAACATTTAATCCATGAATGGCAAAGGGAAGTGGTCCTTCGTAGTTGCTTCATTGAGTTTACGATAATCGATGCATACTCGCCAACCTGTAACAGTTCTTGTTGGTAACAACTGTAATACCACCTTTCTTGGGTACACATTGAATGGGACTTACCCAAGGTGTTAGAAACATAAAAAGTATCGGTCACTTCCAATATAGTTTGTCATAACTCGTAGTTTAATCCAATGTAATGTTAAGTAAGCTAACCGGGCCAAAGACACATGGAAAGCCCATATGCAAAGCCCATGGCCGGTTAGCATTGATGTATAAATAAACTCTCCACACATGGAGAGGGTGTTGGTTGGTTGGTTCATTCACACATAATCTAATCTTTCATTCTTTCTTACTTTCTCTCACTAAAACCTCCTCCCATCCACTTTCTCTCTGATGAGGTGTCATTTTATACACTTTTTCTAGGTCGTTTAACCCCCTAAATCATGTGTTTATGCCTAAAATAGGTACTTAATCGTTCCTTTTCAGGTATTTTGCATTTGGAAGGCATTTGGAGGAAATACACGTGACTTGGGCTCATTTGGAGAAGAAACGGACAAGACTACGGACCTACACCAACATTGCTTAAGAATTTCTCTACAGTGGCTGGAGACGGCGTCACAAATACAACGCGACGCCGTCACAGCGTTTTTCCTATATATACAAACCTGAATTTAGGGTTTTGAGTGTGTAACTTTAGAATAAAAAGAGGGTACGAACCCTAGTTCGTTTAGCAGCTGTTAGGGACGATTTTAGGGCCTAAAAACCCTATTGTACTTCCTCCAACTCATGTTTTAATCAAGTAAGGTTTATTTAATCATTCAATATGTCTATGTGTTGTTTGATTCATCTATGTTCTTGCTTTATCTTTAACATGCTTGGCTAAACCTCCTATTGTGTTTATTTATGATTGTATAAAACCTAGAATGTAGATCTTAGTGGTGTTGCTTCTTGTGATGGATGTGCATGTTAGGTCTTAGAAAACTAGCTTTTGTCTGTATCGCTGTTGATATGTCTAGGAAAACATGATTGTATAGAAAGGATACCATCGGGTAACAGTCTTCATACTACCTTGCCCCCTAATATGGTTGATCCACTCTTAATATATTTCACATGCACTTAGTATACCCTTAGGGGCCTTGTAATAGTCTTCATACTACCTTACTTGTGCGTTGCCTTAACGGAATACTAAGTAGACGGCGGGTTCGTGTAATTCGTTCATGACTTAGGAAATAATTACATAGATCATCACAAGTGTGACAAAGCAACAACACCTGGAGAAGAAATCTAGGGAGTAATATATGATTAAATAAACACATTCTTTTATTATATTGTTATCACAAGTATCGTAGATTATTATTTAGTTTAATAGCTAAAACAAACCACCTCTCCAATTATAAGATTTACCTTGCTTTCGCATAACAAATATAAAAATACAAAAATAATCTTTCCATCAACCCTTAAAATTCTGTATACCGTAGATCAAGAGCCTTCCCAACTATACCCCTGAGTGATACGATAACAACCCCTGAGTCTTGCCTATACTACTACTATAATGATTAGGTGCTCCTGCCTAGGGAGTTGTAAAACTTCTTGTAGAAGTCCTACTACGACGACTTGCATCAGATATGTGTCCTTGCTTAGGCTTTCTAGTTTGAAAAGGTAATTATGATGTGTTCCCTCCTTCGGTGCTCTGAGGAACTATACCTCATATGTCACCTCAGTCTATGCGAATGTGTTTGTTAATTTCATTAGTTGTTAGACTACAATTCGTCCTTTATTTTTCTCTCCCAAATTTTTTTTTGCGTGGACCGTCCCTGGCCACGAATGGGCCCTGACGTGTTTGGTTTACAACAGGCTTTGTTCTGGGCTTTGTCAGGCCCATGTCACGCATATCCGTCCCTGATGGTTGGTTTTCCTAGAGCCCTATAAATAGGCTCCCTTATTTTTACATTTCATTTTTACCTTTTCACCTACACCGCTGCATGTTTTTTCTTCCTCCTGCTTGGGAGCATTCTCATTGGCTTTCCGTTGCATTCCCTACTCTGGACTAGGTATTTATCTCTCTCATTTCTTTCTTCTTTTTTCCGCTATTGCTAAATAATGATATGATCCCTGCACCTTCTCTTTGAATCTCACTCAAGATAGTCCAGGATCTTAGTTAAAACATACCGCATTCCCTAGTCTTTTCGCCCTCGTTTGCCTGATCCTACCTTTTTTATCGATCCACCTCCTAATGATGCCATAGTCATCTATACCCCGTATCCTTTGCTTCTTCGGAGTTCGAAGATCCCCATTTTCCACTTTTCTACTCTCTGTGCTAAAATACTTTTAAAGTTTAGTATTTCCTAACTAGTCCCCTTAGGTTTGAATAAGGCTGTGACGTTCAAAATTGTTTGTCGTGATTTGGGTATCAATCCAACTGTTAACTTGTTTCGGTTCTTTTAAATTTTATGCAAACAAGGGGACTGGTTCTCCTTTGCCAAACGTTGGAATACGGAAGACATCTGTATGGACGATGGTCCCTCTAGCATGAAATTATGGAAGAATAACTTCTTTTTTATAGATCGTAGAGCCATTCCGGACTATCTAACTTTGAGGAGTACCCAATCTTGTGTATCTAATGACTTCCCCATCGAAGGTTATGATCAGAATGATGTGACATGTTTGTGTGCTCGTCTCGTTATGCTTTGTGATTTCGGTCTGGCCTTAGCTCCGTTTGGCTTAACTGAAAGTGTGATCCGGTTTATAGAAGGAAAGATAATAATTCAGGTAGGCCGGGAGGTTATTTTCGTATTTTTTAGATGTATTGTATTGTTTGTTTAGTAGTTTTTAACCTTGTTTCTCTAAATCAGTGATGAAAGTATCTATGATTTTATGACCCTTCCTTCTTGGTGTGATGCAAGCCATGGTTGTTGAAGAGCCACATGGGATTTACTAATTCCATTCTACAATGTGTTCAGAACCATACTACCGCTCCTGCTACTTGAGGGTGTCCCCTATCCACACTAAGCTCCAAGGAGTTTGTTGCTATCAACCGGACACCCAACTTTCCAAAAAGTCTAAGGCTCTGACAAAACAAGCGTCCACTTCTTTTGGTCGGTCCTTCCGAAGCAGCTCAGCCAAAGAGAAAAATGAGATTGAAGAGCAAAGCTTCGGAGGCTGGGTCTAGCGCCCTAGCTACGGAGCAGGCCGACGATGCGGAGGATGCTAACCTTTTTGAGAATGACTATTGTGCATGTGCTTACCTTGAAGATACCTTGGAGAGGGACGAAGGTAACTCTTCCAGAGCTGTTTTTGTTCCTGTTTTGTGATCAGTCAAGAGCTTGCTCTCAATCTTCCTCATTTTGGCCCCCCCTCCCCAAAAAATTTCTTTTACTCCCCCCCCCCCCCCCCCCCCCCCCCCCCCCCCCCCCCCCCCCCCTCCCCCCCCACAGATAAATAATTGAAAAAAATACACGACACAATAACATACAACCTCAAATCATACATGATAATAGCATTTATTAGAAAATCCTTCTAATACTGGCCACTCTGATCTGGTCATGCTGGTACTTCATCCAATGCTGCATAGTGATCCTTGCCATTGGTCAAAGTTGATATTACCAAGGTGTGCGTTATACTAATCAATGTGCTTCTTTGTACTTTCTTTCTTGTCCTTTATACTTACTAATGTCCTTCTTTCTTTTGTTTAGGCACTGCCCCTATAGGTGTGGCTAGAAAGGGTCGAGTGGAGGTCATTCGCCAGAAGATGGATAACCATGGGGATCGTTTGACTCGGAGTGCCCTTGCCTAGACATGATATTATGATAATTCCTGATGAAGGACTTTCTGTCTGCCGGAAAAACACCCTGATGTGTGTTTTGCAAGCTTTAAATTTATAATAACTAGAAATACCGATTTTAACCAAAAACACAACATTCGGGCAAGTATACCCTATTCAAGTGTAATATAGTATTAAGTTACTTTCTATAGTTCGTTCCACGAGATTTGTAGCAATTCACAGATTGTTTATCAAGTAACAAAGCTAAATGATTGTCACGGGTCAAATAGCTAAACGTGTGTATTAAGCAGGCAAGAAACAAGACATGATCCACATAACATAATAGATAGAGATAGAGCAAAACTTTATATAAACAAAGCATACAAGTAATATATGATGGGTAATCATAATAACAAGCAAAATCTAACTCAATGATAACATGAATCCCTTTTCGGCCTATATTATAACAGAATCATCACTTATGCCATTAAGAATGGTTTATATCAAATATGCATATATATGAATTCCTCCTAACCCGGTCGGTCAACATAAGGAAGGGTCTTAAACATTATTCTACTTAGGTTGTTTATCAATTTACCACACCATTATCACAAGCATGATATTGATTCATATGGCCACCATGATTCAAAAACATATCAAGAGGGCAATTAAAATCCTTTCAGCCCATTTAATTGCATAGAATATATCAAGGATAAACAATGATCCAAGTAAGATAAACATCAAATTCATAAACAAGAAGATTCATAAAATCATAGCATAGTTCCATTCAATATTATTCATGTTTCACATATAAGAAGCAAAGTAACAATACTAATATTTCGACTACAACAACCATCACCCCAAAACTAATGATTCCATGATCAACCAACAACCAAATGCTACTGAGATAACCCAAAATATACCAAGTAACTTCTGGAAATCCACAATATATCACCAAATGGAGTGTTGTTGGTAACAAGGTTTATGGTGATGATCTAAGAGAAATTGGTATGGAATTCCTCTAAGAATTAAAGTAGAAGTGTTAAGCTTATGGAAATGGATGAAATGTAGGGCTAGATATGTGTTAGAATTATGGAAATTTCATGCTTTGGTGGTGTAAGTATGGTGGTGAAATGATGTAAGTTGAGGATTAAAGGGTGTTTGATCATTGATCCCAAGGTCCTCACCACTCCTTCCTCATCTCTAAAGGCTTTAGAGATTATGTGTGTGTAAGATATAAGATTGTATGAGAGATATCTCAAATGGAAGAGCCAAGGAGGGTATTTATAGGCTTTTTGGGGGCCAAAGTGCGCCGCACACACTTATTTGTGCGCCGCACTTAGTGAGTTAATGCACTTAGTATTTAATTGCATTTAATTTTTTCCACCGCCTCAAAAGTGCGCCGCTCTTAGGGTAAAACTGCCGCACTTTGGGTGTTAAAGGATTTTTTTTCAGTTCTGGTGAAAAGTGCCCTACACTTCTGCAAGTGGGCGTACTTTTGTTATTTACAGTAGTTGGGGCCCCCTTTTTCATGGTTGTAGAAAATTGAATTCTGATCACGTGGACGCCAGAATCGCGTCAAACGGAGTTCGTATGACCGAGTTATGACCAAAACAGTGAACAGGTGTCGGGAGATCTTTATCTTCAGTTATTTCTTCGTTTAAGCTTCAAATCTTCGTGTATTCTTCCGTTTTCTTTCACGACACGTTCCAATAACCTACAATGACAAATATATTCTATTCTATACCAAAAGTTCTTATATTTAACCAATTTATATATATATAATTATTGATAACGCATATAAAAACATGTATAATTTGATTGTTATCACCACCCTTGGTGAAGAGATTGATCATACCCTCTTCCACTTGTGCTCTCGGGCCCAATCGTATGTCCTATCCGTTTACCGAGGTTGAGGGTAACAATCCCTCTAGTAACTATGTGGAGGATTAGGATGGTCCTCATGCTCCGGAAGCTAATATCTTGACCAAGGAGATCTTTAAAGACCCTGATATTTGTAAGAGAGCTCTTGACCGTACTATTACTCTGGCTGAGTTAGAGAGAACTGAGTGTTTGTCTCCTCTTCATTTATATAATTGGATGCATGTTATTTTTTTTTTTTTAATGCAACTCCTTACACTGCAACATGGCACATAAATGAACTCTCGCTACAACGCGCTTGTTGCTTCCAACGCTCGTCTTCAAGAGAAGATTAATCGCAAAGTGGGTCATTTTGCCGAGCTCCGTGCTGAAGTTTTTGATTTGAGTGAGAAGCATGAAAAGGTTCAACAAGATTGTCATGTCTTAGATCAGGAGAAAAAGAATTTACGTTCTTTATGTTGATGCATCGTCTGATGAGGGTGAAAGTTTGAGGAACGGCTTGCCAAAGCCGAGGCTCGCAGGTGCCAAATCGGCTAGATGAGTTTGGTTCGTACCAATACAGAAGTTTTCTGATCAAGCACTCGCTATGAGGGATATGGAGAGTAACTAGTCCTTGAAGAGTCTGAGCACGTAATACAAGAGATATTGCATTGCTGCTAAGCAGAGTTTGATGTTTCTTTGGAGTGACATTACTCTCTTCAATTAATTCTGATCTTGAAGGCCTTGTTTCGGGGAAGTTGTTACTCGTGATGATTCAATGTCAACCCTCTCTGCGTCATATCTTATCTCTTAGCATAACCTTACGTTGTCAAATAAGGTTGCGCATAGAGGCACACCGAGTCTGAATTTTGAAGAGGCTTATCAGAATGTTTTCTAATTTCTTCCGTGGGGTCCCAAGCAAAAGTTTGATGAAGCCATTATCGCACTTCTTTCCTTCACCACATTCCTTTCTTGTCAAGATATCCGAGTCAGCCAAAGTGCTCTTTCTGAAGTGGCTAGTAACCCAACCGGTCCAAGGAGGTTGTTTGTCCTCTGTGCTGCTTCTCTCACTGCAAGTCTTTTTCTGCTGGTGAAACATTTGGCTGGACTTCCACTCTAAAAGATTCTAGATTAATAGGGCTTGCTCATGATGCTTCCCCCTCCTTGGCTAAACTTATGTGAACAAGGATTTAGTGTCTGTACCTTGTAGCTATTTGGACAATTAACTTGCATGTACTGTATTGTACTGATGCAAATCGTCTTGTATTTTTGTGTAGTGCTTTGCTTGCGCCACCTCGGATGCCTTAGTGCCTTCGGGCACTTTAATGGATGTATGCTTCCTACTATTCGTTGCTTTATTTCATTTTTACATTTCTATCGTGTTGCTTTTTAATTATATATCGATGTGTTCTCCCTGCTTGCTATGTTCGTGTTTGTCTTTTGTATTTGTTTTTTCTTAAGCCGCGACAGAAGGTATAGGAAGCCGATGCAGAGTATTTGCCAACACTTTGCGTATTAAGCATACATACTTTGACATTTTTTGTTTGAACCTTTAAGCAATTCTTATTCATATGTTGTTCTTGTTATTATCGCCATCCGATGTATCTAGTCATCGATAGTTTATTGCTAGTAAGAGGAGGCTTGTGCTCCCTTCCTCATGCGGGCGAGTTCATATGTTACCTTATCTTTCCTTGTCACCGTATAGTAGCAAATTGACTGTGTTATTCCGTTCGTCGGAGTAGCTATCCATCCTGTGTTGTGCTTTCAACATATGTTACTGGTATATAATAAAAAGTTGTTTCCTTTCATACAGAGCAAATTCATAACGATGGATATGTTACTTTCTGAGCAAGTTTTTCATAACTTGTTTGTTTCCGGTAAGGTTCATTAATATATTTTTCCACTTTACTTTTATTTAATTCTATTTAACATGTAATACTTTCAAAGGTTCTGAATGCAGTTCTTGGTACCTTCTTTTTCGTCCATTACTTATGAGCTTTAAGCTCCTGTCCTGTATGCTTCCAATGAACCTCATATGGTCCTTCCCAACTTTTGTCTGAGTTTGCCATGTACTCTCTGTCTTTGAAACTTTCATTTTTCCTAAGGATGAATCTCCTGCTCTAAAACTGCTTGTGAGTGTACCCCTGATAAAAGTAATTCTCTCACCTTAGCTGCTTTCGCCTGGCCTATCTTATTAACACGATCTCTTGCCTTTCTTCTAGTAGGTTTAGGTTCATCCTTAGTTCCACGTCGTTCTCTTCATTAGTCCTTTGAGTTGTTCGTCGTGTGGGCATACCTATTTCTGCTGGTATGACTGCCTTGATGTCGTATGCCAAGTTGAATGGGGTTTCCTTGTTGCTTGTGTTTGGCATTGTCCTATGGGCCCAAGCCACCGCAAGTATTCTTCTACCCATCATCTCCTTCCTTGGTGTAACATTTGTCTTTGATTCTTCCTTGCATGAATGCTCGCAGGGTGGGTTTTTTTTGCCTGTTCCACCGCTCCGTTTGCTTGGGGTGGTTATGCGGAGATGACCTTTATTTCCAAACCCTTTGCCTAGGACTTGAATGGCTCGTTGATCAACCAAGTTCCATTGTTTGTGATGATAGTAGTCGGTACTCCAAACCTGCACACAATATTGTCAAGAGCAAAATTTTTCACCTACCATCTTGTTATGTTGGCCGCCTGTTTGGCCTCCAACCACTTTGTAAAGTAGTCAATTGCAACATCCAGATACTTAAATCTTCCTGGGTGCTATCCTGTCCGGATATGAGGACCGACAATGTCCATACTATTAATACAAATAAACCATAAAAACGTTTATTTATATTTTACGGTTCTATCTTTGTTTTTGTTTACTGAAAAAACATAAACTTATCAAAAGGTAAAATAAAATTCGTTATTTTAAACCAATAGTGTTATCCAACTTATCTATTCATAAACCATCCTTTCATATTAATAATAGCACTCACACTCAAATTACATAAACATGATTTTTTAGAATAAAAATATAACACTTTACATAAAAAAGTTATAAAAACTTTAAACAATAGGGTTTACATCATAGTTAACATATTTTTCTTACCAAATCTAAACTTAATCACAACAAGGATTACTCATGATCCCTATAAGAAATGTAAATCAAAATTTGGATTTAGTTTACTGTATCAACCGTTTCTGTTCGATAACTGTCGGATTCTGTTCCTCAATAGAAACCGGCGGAACCAATGAATAGTAAAAACTAAAGTCTATAAAATACCAGCTCAATTTCACTAATTTTATCATCCATACACAAGTTCCTTATACAAATTCAGTTACCACCTTATCTTTAATCAATGGGTATCTATATTTTTATTGTTTTGAATAGATTTACTTAACAGGAGAATGTTCTTTCGGGATTTTGCATACGAGATCAACTCTCCAAGCTCACGTTATGGCAAGAGTGTCTCATCTCACAAAGATCTACTTACTGATCTTGAAGTATCATTCATCCTATTCAATCAAGATGTGTATCATATAGTGATAGGATCACTTAGAAAAGTGTTGTGTAAAATAGTTATGATAATATGAATCTCGATGTAAATGCTTGGCACCTAGTAGAGGGAAAGTAGTGTAAAGGTATTTTGTTCCCTTGTTGGAACATAGGATATACCTTAATATCATGTAAAGGGTAAATAGGTGTTGGCGTGATTCAACAATGTGAAGAAATCCTATTTTAGCTTTGTACCGTTAAAAATGTGATAAAGCGACTTGTGAGGCTTCTCCGTCGGTTAAAGGAGCACTGGTGACTAGTGGATTCGAACTCTCGAGTAGGTGACTTAGGGAGTGGAGTAGGGCAAGGTAGGAGACCTTATAGCCGAACCACTATAAACATCCTTGCCACATATCCTCTATTATTATTGCTTTTGTTACTAACATAGTTACTTATATCGTTTCATCAAATAGATCTAAAATAATCAACCAGAAACACAAAATTTTAATTGGGGAAAACTATTCAATCCCCCCTTTTAGTTTTCAACAATTGGTATCAGAGCAGGTTATCAAAGTTCTTTAAAGTATTCTGTACTTTAAAAGCTTTAAAAATGATCAAACGAATTTCAAAAACTAAAAAAAATTAGATATATTATATTATTTGTTTTCTTAAAAGCTCGTTGAAGGGTGATCAAGAAAAAGGGAAACAACCTGCTCTAGACAAAATCAATTCCTGCCAACAAGCTGGTTCCACTGGTTTCGATAATGAATAGAATCGGAAGCTCAGTAATGGGAACTGCGGTCTGACCAAAATTTTTTTATGGGCCGAATTATAATAAGGAGAATGGTGTGGGCTTATATTTGCAAAAATCTTTTGACAATTTTATTTGGAGCTCAATATGGTCAAACTATTACTTTTATTTTTCTTTCTTCTCTTCAAAATCAACTCGAAAAATACATGTCAGATCACGTGTCACGAATTCACAATGCTAAAAGGTACACAACCTCTTATCCCTTCTCTGCTTAGGTGATTATTATGCTTGAGTTCTATCTATGAAATAATTGGGTATGTGTTATGTGATTTATTCTGTTAAAATAATATTGTGTTAATTTTTTTTCTTCTAGCATACTCTTGCAACTTCTTTCTCGAATCTATCCTTTAAACTCTTGATTCGTCCGAAGTACGATACCCAAATATCAAATATTAATCCTGACTATTTAAAATTCAAAATCTTATTCACCCTTTCCCATAAAAACCAACGGCACATCCCTTCTAATATAAAAATCATTCTCCTCCAACATCTATCATTCAATTCAAAAATCAAACCTTCCTACTTTCCCTCTTACTCAAAAATGCCGATCAACTCATAGAAGCCCTCTTAGAGATTCTAAGCCCTGTCCTAGTCGTCATCATCATCTCGCTACTGATGCTCATATATCCTATGCTCAAGTTCTTGCATGGAGACGTATTCTTTATTTTGGCTTTTTATATTACCATTTTATTTTCTATTCTCTGTATCACATTATACATTGAGACAAAATATATGTAATCTCCTTTACATTATCTATTTGTCTCGTTTTTTTGGGTAAAAGGGACGATTCCCCGGTAAAATATATTAATAACCCAAAAGATCCGATAAGAACAATGGAATGTGACTGAGTGTCACATTAACCTCAAGCCATAGCTTGCACAGCCTCTAAATATATAAAACGAATAATAAAAGGCATCACATCTCATTTTAAATAAAGAAAGAAGAAATTTAAAATATAATAATAATAATAATAAAATTAGATTTTCTGAAAAATAAAATATTTTATGTTCAAGTCCCTAGCCGGTTCTCTTGAGAATCAAAGCCGGTTCTATTCCTGGAACAGAACCGGACATCTGACAGAACTAAAAATATTCGCCTCCCCCTTTTTTTTTTTTTTTTTTTATATAAATAAAATCCTTTTTTTCCCCTTCCCCCTTTTATTTTTCACCTTGTTTTTTTTTTATTTATTTTTATTTTCCCCCAAAAAAAAAAAAAAACACTCCTTCCAAAACCGCCATTGACGAACACATCATCATTTTCTCGATTTCTTCGTCTTCCTAATCGATCAAATCCTCTCATTGTAAGTTTTGATTATGTTTAACACTTTAGTTTATCTTATATTTGAAAAATCTAATTTTTCTAGGGCTCCCATTTTTATTAATTCTATCCATCAACGATTTTAACACAGTTATGCATCCAAGATAACATTAGTTAGGAATTGCATCTTATTCTTCGTTAGAAAATTAACCCATGCATAAAATCCCAATGTCGAAATACGTAAAGCAAAACAATTTTTTTTGGCATTGTTAATAACCGTAAAAACAAATGAATTGTTGTCTTCACGGGAAAAAGAGTTATAGAATCCTTATTAAGAAAACTTTGACATTTTTTTTCTTTTAATCAAAATTGGCCTTATTTATTCTGTCGTTTGATTTTATTCAGGAACACTATGCCGAAATCCATTCACCTTGATCACCATGATACCGCTCACTACATTCCTATGTATCATCGAGCCAGAGGTTTCACCGGACATGAAAGAGAAGTCTACAAGTCACTCGTATCCCGTCTCTTTTATGAGGGTCGCGTTATCGAATCCATTTTTCTTGATGATCAACCCAACCTTCGCCTCACTTTCACGGCTATTGGGTTTGATTGTCTTCTCGATATAAAC
>BQNB010152917.1:0-15707 GCA_026074375.1 Tanacetum coccineum
ATCCTTATAAATAAGCTCTATTAATGTTTCACAAATAATCTTAAGATATTTGACACTAAGAAAGAACTAAGCTTAATGACAAAATAAGCTTATTTAATGTAAGTCGTATACTAAATAAGTCATAATAAGCTAGATAAGCAACCACATGAAATCACAACTACGCCTTGGCTCTAATACCACATGTTGTCCTCGATCTTTAACCCCTATCACAACATACTAACAATCTTACACAAATTATAGAAGAAGAAAATAAGATGGAAATTAGAAAGAGAAAGCTAGAGAGAGAAGTAAGAAGGTAGAAGATCTTTTACACATGTAAAACACACAGATACAAATGACTAACACCTTCTTCATGTGTGGAGAGGGATCATTTATAGTCCAAGGCCTTAAGTGGCTCATAGGAGCTTTCTTTCTCAGCACCACATTTCATCATGACACTGTCAAAAGGAAAGTTGTTTAGCAAATTTTCATGTACTTGATCTTAGCCAAAAGGCCAAGAAGGGTATGCTTCCTGCATTACTAGGCCTTCATTTTAATAGTCAACCCCTTCTTGTTTGTTTAACTTACTCAGCCGATGTGGGATTGATGTAACAACATTTCTATTTTCTTGCGCTTTATGCATTCTTTGGACACTAGATTATAAGCGGTACGGATTTGCGTTACGTGATAACTATAGTCAAACCATATGCGCTATGTGGTATGTGCTTAATTACACATACCTTTTACCTATAAAAATGACTAATAATGACCAAAAATGGACATAAACTGCCAAATATATGCTTGTTTTGTGTTATTTACTGTGCAGGTATCGGATATTCACTAAAGGACAAAAAAACAAAGCCAAAACCGACAAAACCGAGCTCGAGAATGGATAGAGCGTGAAAAGTCAAAATCAAAGTCAAAGTCAAAATCAAAGATCGAAGCCGAGGACGTGTGCATCTTAAATGGACCAACCCGCACCCATCTAATGGGCCGGGCCAGCCCATTAAGCCCTTAAAATTAAGTTTTATAAGTTAAAAAGCCTAAAGTCCTAAATCCATTTCCTAAATCCAAAACCCTTACCCCCGGCCCAAATTATAAGCCCAAACCCATTTAACCAAAACACATTTAACCCCGTTAAGCCCACCACCCTTCTAACTGTTTGCACTGTTAGACCTTAAGGACTAACATTGCTAGTCCTTAAGGACTAACAGGTTTAGTCTCTACATCCATTTACCCTTTGCACCCTACATCCTTTACCCCTAACCTCCATTACAAAATAAACAAACAGTACCCAAAACCCAATTCCCACCAATACTCCTATTCATCTGTCACTCTCACCTCTCCCCTGCTTCATTAAACAAACCCCACAACAAAACCCAACATCACAAAACTCCAAACCATGTTGGCAATCCCCTCACCTCTCATTCGTTGATGAACAAGGACAACAAATCAATGGCTCAGATTACCTTGCTTGGAGCCAAAAAAATTTGAAGGGCTAAGATGAAGCTTTTGATGCTCCTCACACAAGAAACACAACAAGCACACATATGCCAGCTTATTCGGCTATAAATAGGCTTATTTTCATTTGTAAAAGATATGTAATTTAGGAGTAGTGTAATTTGCTTTTAAATTTCTTTTACAGCTTATTTGTCTTTTCATATTGCCTTTTAAATTTCAAGAACCTTGTAATCTTTTTAAGTTAATGAAAAGTTAAGTTTTTTATGTTTATGAAAATCTGTCTTTTTTTAAATCCCTTTATACATTTAAGCTTATTAACGTTAACAAGTCATTTCTATAAGCTCTCATAAGCTTATAGAACCTGTTATACTCATATAAGCTTATACAATAGCTTTTGTGAGTTTTATGTGTCATTGGAATCAAAATTTGGATTTTTAGCTTTTTGAATGATAAGCTAGCCATGGATGAGCTTATGGGTTTGGATTCAACTTATTGACAATAAGCTGAGTCCATATAGCTTTTAGGAATTTCTTTTAAGTCCTTGTTTTAGCAAAGGGAAAATGTTAGCTTCATTTTCCATTTTTGCTTATTTTTATGTCATTTGCTTATTACACTGCTTATCTTATGCTTATTTGTGCTTGTTTAAGTTTTGTGTTTGTTTGTCTTATCCAGTTTATAGTTTAGTTTGCATTTAATCTTAAGTGTCACAAATCTGTCATTTTCATAGTCAAAATAGCTTATTTAGTTTAGCTTATTGATAATGCTTATTTCCTCTTAATTTTTGCTTAATTGTCTTAGTTATGCTTAATATTCCATCTGTTTTTAGTAATTGAACATTTTCATAATCTGTTTTTAGCTTAGAATGGTTCTTAAAAATTTAAAGGAGTATTTGGGTCAAGGTTGTCAAATGGGTCAAAATGGGTATAAACCTGTTCTTGGCATTCAAATTAGTTTTAAGTAGCTCTTATTAAGTCTATTATTTAGTTTTTATAAGCCTGAAAGTAGTTTTGATAAGTTTTAAGGTTTGTTTATCAAAAGCTCAAGTCTGCTCATTTGTTTTCCTAAATCTGCTTAGTTGTTTAAGTTTCTTTAATTTGTTCTTGAAATGTTGTTTTTGTGTTAACAATGAGCTACAAATGCATCATAGTCAATCTGTTGTGTGTTTAAGTCTTTGGCTAAACATTTTCCATGCATTTCAACAAGTACCATCCAAGTAAAGCTGTTAGCCTGTCCTTAAAAGGCCAAATAGTGTAGATCAGTGAGTCTAGAAAATAGCTTAACTTTGATTTATTTTCCTTTCATTTAGCTTATTGAGGAATGATTTCAATCTCTTTTTTTGTTTATAGCTTAAATTTAGTACTTTTATCCTTATATCTTAGCTTAAAATCCTATCAAAATCCATTTTTAGTCCATTGTCTTAAGTCCTTTAGTATGATTTCTAGCTTATTTGTTTTGCTTACTCTTGGTTCTTAGTGCTTATTAGATCTAAGGTAAATTCTATTTTTAATTTAAGTGTTCTTCTTGTTGCTTATTGAGTCAAGAAAATGCTTAACAATCTTTCCTATAAGCCTATCAGTCCTAACCATTGGCTAGCAGTCTTAACTAGTTTTTAAAATTGTTGCTTTTTAAGGTCCTTTTCTAGTTTATTTGTCAAGCTTATAACCTGAATTTTAGCTTAATTGTGTTCCTTAGGTATTAGTTTTGATCTGTTTTAAGTCCTTAGGTTTTCCTCTTAGCTTATTTAGCTTTAAAATTAGCTTAAAATATGTCTTATAGTCATTTAAGCTCTATTTTATAGTCTGCTGTCTTAGGGAATTTGGTAGCTTTTTAGCTTAATCTGTTAGCTTATTTTTGGTTATGTATGCTTATTATGTCTAGGTAATGATTTGTTTTAAGCTTATTTGTTTTCATATGTGCTCTTTATGTCTAAAAAGTCAAGCAGTTTTGCTTTCGTCCTTTTAGTTAGATTTATAAATCTGTCACTTTCTTTAGTTATTACTAGCTTATTTTTTAGGTTTTGTAAAAAAGTTGCTTTTTATATGTTTGTTATTTGTGATCTATTTATTAGCTTTTTAAAAAGAAAAAAAATGATTTGTCAAAAAGAGAGGCCACAAGGGTCAAACCTGTGACCTCTCCCTTAGCACACACACGCTTTAACACACCACACACTCACCAACTGCCCTGAGGACTTTTTCATTTAGTGTTTGTGTTATTAAATACTTATAGTGTTTTTACAGTTTTAGCTTATAAGTTGTTTAGGCTTATTTAACTGCTTATCTAAATGGCTTTTTGCCAGTTCTTATTTTTCATATGGATTAGTTATAGTTTTATATACTTTATGTGAGTTTCCAAGTTTTTAGATTATTGGTTTACTTGTTTTTATATTTATTTTAGATTATATATTTTTTTTTTTATTATTTAATAAAACAAAGAATAAATAAATACAATTCTTTTTCGATATTTTTTTTTGTCATTTAGGAGTTATAAAAATTAAATTTAGGTTGAAGGTGTTACAATTTGAATTATTTTGCTTATATGTGCGTTTTTATTAATTCACGGGTTATAGTTTTTTCTTTCTCTTTAAATGCTTTAATAGTTTACTTGTTTTTAACATGCTTTAGTGTTTTGTACGTTTTCATTTATATGAATCCTAAATCATCATATTGAATCAGTCAAAACACCGCGATCACGAACTTACCTCGATTTTCTATTCAGCCTCGTCGGGAGGAAACGGACCGGAAGGTTTTTTTTAGGTTTTACTTGGGTAAATGTAAATATTTCTTTAAAGCCCTTACCGATTACTACACGCTCTCTTCTTATGATATTTTGTTAATTTTATTATATTTATTTATATTCTTATATATATATTATATATATTATTATTATATATATATATATATATATTTATATTATATATATTTTTAGTAAAGATTTTTTTTTTCAAATCCTTTGATCTCATGTTAGAATGCATATATTGTATATAGCTCGGTGTAAGAGTTTGCCTTTTAGGAATACCCACCTTAAACTCATTAGAAAAACTACCAAATATTATGAAAGCAAAATTGATGATATAATAAAGTTAGACAATAATAGAATGACTAATTTTGCTAATTGTGGCTCACCAAGATATGTGAATCGACTCATGGTGTTTTGGGAGCCAAACAATTGTTCATTTGAAGACCTGATAACATGCGAGTTACCAAGAAATTCTCCACAATTGTAGATCAAACAAATCCTCTCACGTAGTCGTAAGTTCAATGTAGACGTTGTGTGATCCAAAAAACTCAAGTACGACTAATAAAACAACGAATTTTCATTTACACGTGGGAGTTGACATGGTAGAAAGAATCACATTCTCTGAAAAGGGGCAGGATATTACCCAGCAAAGGGGTTTATGCTTGGTGGTTTTATTACCCGCACACCGATTATGACTGCCTGAAAAGTTTTGGCTCTCTTTTCAAAGAGGACATTCCAATACGAGCGGTAATAAGTTGTTTATTTGTTTAATTATTGTTCGAAAAAACTTGTCTTCATTAGAACGGTTATTAACGCTAGTAGTCTTCAGGGAACAACAATAAAAATCCAGAGAAGCGCTGATGGACATCTTGTTACTGAGAGTAAGTCTGGCAATTATTAATGTTTGACATATATCAACTGTAATAACTAGATAAACTTTTTAATGTACTTTTTAATATTCTTTAATTTATTTTTACGCCGACAACGCTTGTAGGTAAATCGGTTTGGTTGCAGTTTAGAGTTTAGTTATGGATATGTGCAGTTTATAGTAAGTTATTCTTACTCATCTTTGTCTTGCCACAGTTCGGGCTTTCCCTTGCCATTGTTTTTATAGATGTGGAAGTTCCAAGCCATTTTCTAAGAAAAGGTTTGATTTGGGTGTGTTAATTCACAAAATACTAGTTGTTAGTACAAAAAAGTGTGACGGTGTTGGAGATCGGATTTGGGCTGCTTATTGGTCCAGGCAATAAACTGTTGATGGTTAGTTCTTTGTATTAATCCAAAGTAATAAGACGATTTCCTACAACAAATAAGAGAAATAACGTTAACCTACAATGGTGCATGGTCCCACGATTAAGCTATAGTAGTAAGAGGAAGTAATAATGTTGTTAGAGAATGTCAGATCTAGTGTGTGTAAATGTTAGAAAATCATACCTTTTTGAGGTGCCAGAGACCCCCTTTTATAGGTGAGCCCAATACTAGGTTTTCCTAGTATTTCGCTTATGATTGTTAGTGGCCAGAGTGGGACCCTTTTCGGGAAATGGTCCGCTTGTAATCGTGGTTGCGCGATCACAGACTTGCCCTTTCGCATGTGTGTTCGCGATGTGCTCTTATCGGAGTTACGTCCTTGAAACATCGGGACGGACAGCCAGCTTATACTGGGACTTAAAGTGGCTACTCGTATGTTTTGTCGTGTTGAGCATGGGCCCATACGTGTTTAGTACTTAATTATGTACTATAGCATGATATTCGGACATATTCGTCATTCCTTGTTCCCCCCGTCTAGTTACGTTTGTTGCGTGTGACGCTGCTGCTGTGCGCAGTAAATTTACTAGACTAGGTTCTGTGTCACTTCTGCTTCTTTCGAGGCTATTTACTTTTATGTGGCTATTTGCTTCTTCCGCAGCTATTTGCTTCTTCGGCGGCTATTTGCTTCTTCTGCGGCTATTTACTTCTTTCGTGATGTTTCGTTGTACTTGTTAGGTGAAACGTGTGAGGACTGTGGGCTTTCTTTGCCGTTTCGTCTTCTATATGATTTTGAACTGTGTGGCCTATTGTACTAACTGTCATCACCATTTTTTACTTTCAATCTTATTTATTGACTCGAACGTCATGGATACGTGTATCCATCTGAGATTAATTTGAATTAAATATACCATGGGTATAAATACCCGATTAAGTTTTCACTGTTTTCTTTTCCTCTTCTCACATTACAATCGCCATTGTTAAAATTTTTCTAGCTTTTTTAATTGTTTCTTCTGCTTTGTGCCCTACTTCGAAGAACTTTAGACTTTTAGTTTAGGCTTTGATCCTTGCTTATTTTTCATATGATTGAAGTCTTTTTTGTTATTAAGTTTGTTCTTCACTCCTGAATAGGGTCTCGATATTTTTTGCCAAACTTTTCATATTCCTGATGATGTTCATCCGCAATTTCCTAGTCCTAACCAAACAATACATGAAATACCCACTGGAAAGATTGGTGTTTATACTAGATTTTTTGAGTATGCCAACTTTTGATTATCTCTTTCCACGTTTCTTGTTAACGTGCTTAGGTATTATCGTATCAATCTTTCCCAACTTTCTGTTATTGCGGCGGCCAAAGTTTCTCACTTCGAGATCTTATGTCGTGTTCATGGTATTGAACCAACAGTTGGTTTGTTCCATTGCTTTTATGTAAACTCTAAAAACAAGTGGTGGATGTCTTTTAGTCAAGCCGTCCGGTTAGTGAGATGTTGGAAGTGATACCAAACTTTAGATTCTCTTAAATGCTTGGTATGACCTTTTCTTATGGGGTTGTTTCCTTTGCTTGTCCGAATTACACTTTTTTCTTTGGGCCTTACCGACATAAATGTTCTAGGCGACCCATTTTCCAAAGTACAACGGGTTTTAGGCGGATGATTATGTTGTCCTTGTTGCTCATCCGGCTCCGTTCCGGAAGTTTCTGGAGCCCTTCCTTTGTTTGATTGAAATGAGTGGTTAATGTACTTCTGGATGAGGGAGACTTATTCCCACTTTCTCATGATGTAGGAACGGGTGTGTGTTTTTTGGCATTGTATATTGTTCAAACTTGTTGTTTTTTGAACTTTGTCTTTGATATGGTTCATTTTTGCAGATGATGGACCTGTTTGCTTTTATCAAGTTGCGGGTTTCTACTAGGTGAATGGTTGGCGGAGAGGGTCACGTGTGAGGGGGAAGGAGGGAAAGCGGGCTTCGGGATTCCCACGTAGGACGTGTTGTTCCGCTCATTACCGGTTTCCTGACCCGTGTGTCATGTGAGTTAAAGGCAAGTGTTGTATATGTTGTTTGTACAAAGGTGGCAGTGCGGTCAGGGGGGTTCCGCTATGCCTGGTGGGTGGTCAGGAAACTAAGACTGAAATAGTCACGAGGGTTAGGTTTGTTGCTGATGAGAATGTGGTTACTGAGAAGCCCAAGCATCCACGCAAGAAAAGGCAAGCTGTTACGGATGCTAGTGGTTCTTCTCATCCTCCTAAGAAACTAAGAGGGGCCACAGAACTTCTAGTGGGGCCGCTACTGATGGTAAATCTCCGTCTGTCCTTAAGGAGTTGTTGGCAAGCAGCATGCTGAATGTTGAAAGTTGTGTGTCGCGATCTGTGCGTGCGTGGTGACTTGCTATGGGTACTTCTTCGGTATCTGCACGCCAGTGCATGAGAGTGGTGTACCTGCTGATTCTATTACTTGGGTCTCATCTCGTACTATGGTTTTCTAATAGGTTTCGTTATTCTCTTCTGATTATTCTCCAACTCTCTAGTACATAAATTCTTCTGGAGATGAAGCTTATTCTGTTATCAGGTTTGTTGTTGTTCCTCTGGATGATGACCGAGGCCTGTGGTTACCTCCTCGCATGTGGTTAATCTTCTCCAGTCCCATATAACGTGGGTTCCATGGATTATCATGTCGGGTTCATGCTTCTATGTTTCAATGATTCTGATTCCACATAGACAGTAAAAGCAGTCACTGCGGGTCCCTCTTATTTCGCCAAACATCTCTCAATTGGCTCTCGAGGGTTAAATTTTAAGACCCTGCACCAAGTTTTTGTTCTGCAATGGAATGTGTTGAATGACTCCCTCCTGGATGATTATGATGTTTCTTACGAATTTGTTGATCACTTGGCTTCTCTTGCATTGTTCTCTCAGATCCGTGAGATGGATTATCATCATTTGTTCACAGAGTTCAATGTTAGGACCGCCCGTCAAGCTTGCCTAAACGCGGAGGTTAAAATGCGGACTAAGTATTGCCTTAGTGAGAGGAAGAGGTTGGAGTCTGAGTGTGAGAAATAAGCTAGTTTGCTGAAGGCTAAAGATGATGATGTTGAGAGGTTAAAGGCTCATCTACTGCTAAAGGAGAGGCCGCGGAGGCCACTCGTCTCCGTGTTCTGGTCGCTGCTGCTGAGGCCACGGAGAAGATGAATGTTGATGAAATAGATGCCTTGAAACATAGGAATGTGGTTCTTAAAAACAAAAAGGAGTCTCTTGATGGGAAAGTCGCGGAGCTCCAATCTTCAGTTTCTACCAAGGATCTTGAGCTTAAGGATTTGAACGTTGTTGTGTTATTCTTTAGTGTCCAAGAAGGACAATCTTGTGGATCAGGTATACACTCCGGAATTTATATGTCTTGCATATTCTTCTCCATTTTTTTCTTATTTGTTTATACTTTTTTCATGATAGGTGCATGCGTTGGAGACCACATGTTCCGGCCTCCGTGACCAGGTTTCAGGATATGAGCGGTTGAAGGAACAGATTGAAGAGTTCCAAGATGTCCAGATGAATATTGTTAATGATAAGGTGGCAAGCGGACATAATCTTTGGTAGATGCTCAGTCATCTGGTAAGAAAAGTTTTACCCTTCTCACTTCTTACCACTATATCCGGCCGGGGGAGGTGGTTATTGACCTATACGGGCTGAAGCTTGCCGTTGTAATGCTAATCTCTTAGGAGTACCTTTCAGCTTTGGGATGCGAGCTGCAGCGAATTTGTCTGCTTTTGAGAAGGGTTACTGCAGGAACGTTGGCAGCCGGTTTATTGGGACCCCCACGGAAAGGCGGGTAGGAGTCTGGCGGATATTGTTGCGGAAGTGGATTATAACTCCGCCTTGCAGAGGATCCGCGAGGTGGAATTCCCTTTACTTGCCGAACTAAAATCTCACAAAGATGCAATCCGCTCCGCTTGGAAGGTCCTCTTGTCGATGCTCCTGGAATGAGCGACTTACAGCCTGATGTTGAACAGTTGACACTTCCCATCCATCGTCTTAAAGACCAAGTGGTTCTCGGTGAGACTTCTTTGTCGTTTGCTCTAAGTGTTACCCACTCTCGAGTTGAAAGGATCAGGGAGAATGTTGCAGCACAATGGTCAGCTCTTATTGACGTTTGGGTGCCTTTGGTTAACCCCTTATCTGCCAAGAGCTTGATAAGTGAAGCAAGTACCTCTGGTAGCGTGCTAGTCGTTGTTGTGACTACGACTGCCCAAGCTTTGTTCGACCTCTTTGCTGCTGCTAGGTTTGTTCCTCCTAATTTTTTTCCCCACACAATTATATAGTTATGAGGATCGGGGGTACAGATGGATCAGGAGGTATGCTCTGGGAAAATGGTAGGGAAAAATGTTACCTCTTTACCCACAGTTGTATTTGAAAAAAGGGAGGTGTGGATACTACTGGAGGTGACCACTAGCTGAACTTTCTTGTAATGGTTTTGTTCCTGATCTTTACTTTTGTAGTTACTATAGAACGGAGGTCCGGTTTTTGTGTGGCATTTTGGCGGGGTTTTTGTACTTAGAAAAAATTTATAACATGTTAACATTTTTACTGTTTGAATGCTACTACCGCTATCTTTTTATATCGTTAGTGATACGTTCCTTTAAATTGATAGTCTTGTTAGAATACTTGTAGGTTATCCTCCCGGTACCGGGCTTGCAATACCTCTTATGTACATTGAGTGAATTATTAGGTTACTAATCCTCTTGTTATACGATATAACATTCATTGGGTCATGCCCTCTTGCGTGCGCGTCTTATTCACATATATAATTAACTTTGCAAAGTAAAAATAAATGAGAAAATTCTTAAGATAAACTTGTGAAGGTAGCTAGTCTTTACTTTTTCATTAAAATTTCAAAAGACATTACAAAAGATAAGATAAAATTAAAGTGCAGTTCCCCCACTGCGGAGTCCGCATGGGTGAGGTGCTTACATTTCATGAACATAGCATTTTTTAAGATTGCGGACATTCCATGTTCGCGGAAGTTGCTTTCCATCGCGGTCCCTCAACTTGTATGCACCCTTGCCTAATGCTTCCGTTATCTCATACGGTCCTTCCCACTTGGGGCCTAGCTTTCCTACTTCTTCCGTATGGCTTGCATCATTACTACGGTACACGAGGTCTCCTGGCTTGAAGCTTGTGCTACGGACCTTTGAGTTGTAGTATTTTTCCATTTTTTCTTTGCTTTTTGCCTCACGGATCGCTGCATGTTCCCTTCTTTCTTCCAAGAGGTCCAGATTAATTCCAAAAGCTTCATTATTTTGCACCATATCCACTTTCGTTGTCCTTAGTATAGGCATGCCTATTTCTGTTGGGATGACTGCTTCCGTGCCATATGTTAGTGAAAAGGGGGTATCCCCGTTGCTAGATTAGATCATTGTACAGTGTGCCCAGAGAACATGGGAGATTTCTTCCATCCAATTCTTGCTTCTTGAGTCTAGCCTTGCCTTGATCCCTTCCCCTAAGCTTCAGTTTGCTCTTTCTACTAACCTATTTGCTTGCGGATGTTTTACAGAAGCAAAGCGTTGGCGGATACACAACTTTTCACACCAATCTTTGAACGGGTTATCTTGGAATTGTTTTCCATTATCAGAGATTATTTCTCCTAGAAGTCCAAATCTACAAACTATATTGTCCCATACAATTTTTTTGACTTGATTGCCTATTATGGTTGCAACTGGCTTTGCTTCAATCCACTTTGTGAAGTAGTCAATGGCTACTATCAAAAATTTGACTTTACCAGGACCTTCCTGGAAAGGTCTGACTATGTCAATTCCCCACTTGTAGAATGGCCATGGGGAAGTGATGGGGTTCAAATTTTGCTGCGGATTTCTTGGGATAGGTCTGTGAACCTGGCAATCTTGACATGCCCTTATCAGTGCCCTTGCATCCTTGTGCATAGTAGGCCAATAGTATCCGGTTCGCAAGGCTTTAGCTACTGCGGACCTCGTGCCAGCGTGCATGCTACAAGATCCTTCATATCTCTCTCTTAGGACGTAATTTGCTTGGAGCGGCCCGACACACCGTAGCCATGGTCCGAGAAATGATTTTTTGTATAGAACCCCATTGATCACGGCGAACCGATGTGACTTACGCCGCACCGCTCCTGCTTTATTCACCTCCGCTAGAAGAGTTTCTTCTGTAAGGTATTCGTAAATCGGGGTCATCCATGTGTTCCCCTCTTCTTCCACTACTGCCAACACTTCCAACTCGTTTATTGACTTTTCTTTTAGTTCTTCAACCAACACTTGTTTGCTTAGGTGTGCGAAGCTAGTTGATGCTATTTTTATTAACGCATCGGCTTTTTTGTTTTCACTTTTGGGAACTTGTTTGATTGAGAACATCCTAAAGCCTTTGGTGAGTGTCCTTACTTTTTCCAAATACTGAATCATATCTGCTTCCTTTGCTATGTAGGTTATGTTGACTTGGTTAGCCACTAACCTAGAATCCACATTTGCCTGGATGTTCTTTACACCCATTTCTTCCGCTATTCTTAATCCTGCAATCAAAGATTCGTATTCATATTCATTGTTGGTTGCTTCGAACCTGAACCTTAGGGCGTAGGTGAACTCTGCTCCTTCTGGACTTGTGAGTATTAGTCCTACTCCGGATCCGTTCGCACAAGACGACCCGTTCGTAAACAAAGTCCACGGTTCCGGAAGTTCTTCTTCGACATCCATGGCAGTGTCCGGATCATCCTCTTCCAGACGCTCAACTATGAAGTCCGCTAGGATGTGTCGCTTAACAGATACCCTTGGTCTATAGTGTATGGCATATTCTCCCAACTCTATACTCCATTTTTGTAGCCTTCCTGCCACCTCTGGTCTTGACAATAGTTGCTTTATGGGCTGGTCTGTGACCATTATAATTGGGTGTGCTTGGAAGTATCTTTTCAGGCGTTTGCTGGCGTGCACCAGTGCTAAAACCAATTTTGCCATTGACGTGTAGTTTACTTCCAGACCTCTTAGGGCGCGGCTGACGAAATAATTGGCATTTGCTTAGCTTCCCTTTCAATCATTAAGACTGCACTTACGACTTCTTTTGCTGCTGCCAGGTAGACAATGAGCTCTTCTTTTTCTTCCGGTGCGGTAAGCGTGGGAAGTTCTGCTATAAGCTGTTTCATTTTTTTAAACGTAGCCTCGGCTTCTTCGGTCCAGTGAAAGTCACTTTTCTTTGTGCATTTTTTCAGTGTCTTGAAGAACGGTAATGATTTCTCAGTTGACTTAGCTAAGAACTTGTTCAAGCTTGCCAACTTTCCATTGAGCTTTTGTACGTCCTTCAAACATTTCAGAGATGGAAGACTTAAAACAACATCTACTTTGTTTAGGCATACCTTTATTCCTTTGGTATTGACCTTGTAACTTAGAAACATCCCTTCTTCTACCCCGAAAGTACATTTTTTGGATTCAATTTCATGTTGATTTGCTTTGGCTGATCCTTCCCACTGTTTTGCTTTAATTCTTTGATTACATGCGACAGTTTCCCATTCTTCAGCAATTCTTCTATTTGCCTTTTCAGGTGCATGCATTCATCAGTGTTGTGCCCCACCTCTCCATTAAACTCACAAAATTTATTGTTGTTTCTTTTTTTGATCGGGGTCGTCATGGGAGGTGGAACTTTAAATTTTCCTTTTTCCAAGGCCATAATTTCTTTTGGAGATTTTAAGAGAAGAGTGAACCTATCCTGTCTCCGCTCTGACCTTTGCTGATTTTTAAAACCTCCTTTTTTGAAATTCTGCTTATGTCCGGCCTCCTGTTGTTTCCATGGCGGAAGTGACTTCTTTCGTTCTTGGTTACCAGCTGCTACCTCCCCCCAAGGAAGGACGTGGTAATCCTCATCATCTCATCTACTGACTTCGGGATTTTATCATGCAAACGTTTGATTAGTTCGGGGTTTGTGATTCCATGCATGAATCCTGATATTCTCATGATTTCTGGTGCCCATTTCACATCCCTGCTTTCAACCTTAAATCTACGCACAAAATCTTCCGTAGACTCTCCTTCTCTCTGCTTGATATGATGGATTTCTACAGGATCTTTGATGCACTTTTTCTGCTGACGAAAGTTTGCTAAGAAGGCCTTTTTAAGTCATCGTAGCTATCTACGGATTCAGGAGGGAGGTCTTCAAACCATACCCTGGCGGATCCGGTAAGTGTGGAGAAGAACATGTGGCACCATGTTGGCATTGCCCAACGTTCCACTTTTGCTGCTGCTTGAAAGATCTTGAGGTGATCTTCTGGATCCTCACTTCCGTCATATGTTTTGACGTGACTTGGCATGCGGTTCCTTTTTGGGATATCAAAATAACGAATGCGGGGAGTGAACGTTTCAGTTTCCTCGTATACCCATGGCTGGGATTGATCGTCATATTCAATGCTTGACCTTTTCTTTTTTGACCTTGACTTCCAGTGTCCTCCTGCGCTACCTTCGCTTTCCGACAGAGCTTCCGTCCTGTGTGAGGATGTTTTTTTGTTATGGTGTTTCTCAGAAGAAGCAGGCTCTGTTCCTCTAGAGCGGGAGCTCTAGTAACAGCTCTCAGTATCTCTGCGACTGCTATGGTACGACTGACGCCTTGAGTCATTCGAGTATGCGGACACACTCTTCCCCTTGTCTCCAAGCCTGTGGAATACACCATTTTCCAGCCTTTTGAACACCGTTTTTCTTTCCGGATCTTTCTTCCTTGGTGACTCAAGTCGGCCGTGCCTTGGCTCAGGACTTCCGGACACGCCTTGGTGACTCTGTGGATTAGAAGTGTTTTTGGAAATGTAGTCAAGAAGGTATGGTCTTTGGTGCTTTGCGGTGAATGTTTCTTTGGTTCAGAAAGTTTCATCTTTGATAAAAGTAGATACTTTGTTGCAATGTTTGAAGATTTCTTGTATGTCTGAGATGAAGGTCCTTGTATAAGAGGTCTTAGTTTTGTTGTCCGAGATAGGTCTATTGTATGTCTTGATTGTATTCAGTTGTATTCTCATTGTATCAAGGTATTAGGCATGTCTAATACCCTTGAATGTCTGTAATTTGAATTCTATGTTATTAATAAACATTCACCTTTGCACCAAAAAAAAATCTGTCAATAAAAATGTTTTTTGTGGGAAAGTTTTGCTAACACCTCAGGCTTGGCTAGTTGGTAAACACGCAGTTTCACCCATGGGTGCAGCTATTTGGTAAGACAGCAACTCATTGACTAGTTACGAAACGGTGGCTTGTATGTGCCATTTATAACAAATAAACCCGACAGCAACTCATTGACTAGTTACTAAACGGTGGCTTGTATGTGCCATTTAAAACAAATAAACCCGACAGCAACTCATTGACTAGTTACAAAACGGTGGCTTGTATGTGCCATTTAAAATTGTCCAAACAACTACTCTGAACATACTAGGATAGTTAGCCAAAACACTTAAATGTCCGTCAAGCTGAAAATTTTGCCTGTTGCTTATAAAACAACCAAAAGAACGTTAATGAATCGGTGTATAAACAAGCAAAAACCGATAAACATATCCAGATTGCAGAAAATAAACTTTAAACTATAGATTGGAGGGGTGCGCCAAGCCTAGGCAGTAGTGCAACGCCAAGGCGACACATGAAGAACCCCAATAGCAAGCTACTGTGGTGGTTTCTTCCCCCATAAAAAATAAGATTAATATCGAGTGAGCCGATGGCTCACATATCAGATATTAAACTGATAAGAACAGATACTACACTTGATCTTAGCCAAAAGGCCGAGAAAGGTATTCTTATCCCAATACTAGGCCTTTGTTTTCATACACACGGCGCTTCTCATTACGAGAATGCATATTATCGTTCAATGTGTGAGTTCTCGTTTAAAGAAAAAATAACGCTTCCCATGACCCACCTCAAACGCATTTGATAAAGTACCAAAATGTATATTTTGATTAAGTTAACAATGAGAGAAATTACTAATGTTGGTAATTCTGACACCGATTACAATGAATCAACTCGTTTTGTTTTGGTAGCCAAAAAAATCGTTCATTTGTAGGTGTGGTAAAAGGACATGGCGACTTACAAACCATCTCATGGAATTATTGAGGCCTTGATGAAGTCGTAAGTAACATGATCCAAGAAACTCAAGTAAAACTGTCAAAACAACAAGTTCTCATTTGCACGTGGGGGGTTAGACATGGCAGAAGGAATAACATTCTCTGAAAAGGGGCAGGAAGCTACTCAACAAAGGGGCTCATGCTTAGTGGTTTATTTGTGGGATACATGTCAAACACGGAAGTTGATAGCTATCCTAGATGTT